>ML105662.1:37935-150069 GCA_003697995.1 Taxidea taxus jeffersonii | reverse complement strand
CTTCAGGTCCACCCTGTATTTTTCCTGTCCCAGCCTTAGAATCTTCTGAAGCCCTGGTTTCTTTATTGGGTAACAGAACCTAGAAACTACCATCTAGGCATTGTATGCGCTCATTGCTACTAGACTTTTGCTGCTTCTAGGCCCTCTTGGTGAACAAAATCAGAAAATATAATGTATCCTTCCTCAGTTTTATTCACCCAGTTTTGTAAAAATGCTAGTCCCACCAAATTCTTAGTTTTCCTTCATGAAACCACATTACACCATTCCATATTTTAAACTAGAAAGTACCAAAGTTAAATTTCCTCTTCATATTTAACCAGAGATATTAACATTGTACTTCAAAATGAAATCCTCATGATGGCATTACAGATAGGCTAAGAAGTAAGTGGAGCACTGGATGTGGTGCATAAACAATGAATTCTGTCACACTGAAAAGAAATTAAATAAATTAATTAAAAAAAGAAATAACACAGAGGAAATGGGGAGATGGAGAGTAGAAGGGAGTTGAGGGAAATTGGAGGGGGAGATGAATCATGAGAGACTATGGACTCTGAAAAACAATCTGAGGGTTTTGAAGGGGCGGAGGGGTGGGAAGTTGGGTCAGCCTGGTGGTGGGTATTATGGAGGGCACGTATTGCATGGAGCACTGGGTGTGGTGCATAAACAATGAATTCTGGTACACCGAAAAGAAATTTAAAAAAATTAAAAAATTAAAAAATAATAATAAAGAAAGAAAGAAGTGGAATTGGGCAGCTTTAGTGAGACAAATAAGAGTCTGTATGTGACAAAGTGGCTGACCCAAGAGAAATGAATGATCATACAGGTGATCATTAGCAGTCTTACCCTCCAAAAACCCCATATATGCTGTGCACTATGAAAAGAGCATGGCTTCACTGGAGACACAATACATAGCGCATAGAGTATAGTGTGGAGGTTCCAGGAAACTATCCTGGCTTGGAATATTTCTTTTACCTCATACTCCCAAAAGAACTCTGTGATTACCTCCCCTATTATTCTTGGGAACAAAATGCAAAAAATTGGGGATGTGAATCCCAAATGTCTATAGACAGAAAATATTTGGAATATTTGGGCCTTTCTGTATGCACAACATGCACTGTATCCTCACCATTTTATTCATGCTTTTTAGTCCCCAAGGTTTGTGGGACTTGAAGGTCAAGATGAAAGAATGCTGATGTTTCTTGGGATTATATTAGGCAGTACTCTTTCCTTTTCTCACTTGTTTTGATGTGCAAATCTAAGACCTTCAATGCACACGCCTGAAAGCACAATATTTTAAAAGCTCCAGAGGTCACATCTCACAATATCAAATAATTTGTGTTTTATACTTATATCTGGAATATGGGGAACCTCACCCAAAGCCCTAGACAAAGGAGTTATATGTTGATAGGAAAGCAGGTAAACTGAGCAATGCAGTTACTATGGGTAGGTGTGTCAATGTCAACAAGTACATGCACAATAGCAAAATTCCCCAGAAAACATGAGTTTTGGGTATGCATGGGAGGGAGAGGGCGAGCTCAAGTGTGGAAGACAATAAACATATAACCTTATTCTCCCACCCCCACAATTTGATCTATCAGAGAGGTACAAGTTGAAATGAAGAGGCTAGAGGGACATCAAAGAATTTGCTAATGAAAGATGCTCTCACCTGGCAAAATGAATTTTTGCTCCCTTCTTTCCCCCTCTGTGTGATCACACCTGATTGGGCACTACCACCTCTCTTCCCTGACTGCCCCAACCTACTTATATTTTCACTGGCACCACATTTCCCCAGATATCTTCTCAGAAACAGTTGCCAACTGTGGCTTGAATCCAATCACACTGGGCAGCATGGCCTACCATCACTTCACCCCAAACCAAAGGCTGGACCTAGGGTGATGAGAGCAGCTGGTGAGGGCATAGCTCATGTTTCTGAGATCAGGAAGACCACTACTTAGGTGTTGTTGTTCAGGCCATTTGGCCACCAGGAACCCCTCTGGCTCTCTCAGCTCTTACCTCATCCCTGGTCAACTTTCACAGGATTTTCCATTCCTTGTCTTAAATAGATCATGGGCAGCTGTTCTTGTCATTTTATTCTCTATGTTGCTTAACCCATTGCCAAGCCTCATGTTCATCATTACTTAAGACACTATGAGAAATGTCAGAGCGTGCTGGGTAGGAACACAGAATCAGTTTTGCAATCATCTGAGCTCAAATTCTGATTCTGACTTTCATTGGCTATGTGACTGTGAAAATCATTTAACCTCTTTCTACTATTATTTCAACTGTAAAGTGGGGAAAAATAATAACACTTATGCCATAGTGTTCTAATGATGCTTACATGAGTTATTATACAAACTCCTAAGAAGAGCACTATGTGCCTCAAAAGTGTTATGGGTTATGGAAGTGTTGGGAACTTACTAACAGCCAGCATGGCTCACGAGCCTCTCCAAAGCCCCAGAGCTGCCCAGGTATAGGAAAGGAAGGAGGTATGATACTGCAGGTTAGCATGTTCAGGCCCCATAGGAACTAATCATGAAATATCAAAGACCAGAAAATGTCATCCAAAGGGAAGGAATATTTCCCCAGGGTGTAAGTTTGAGGGAAGATACATATTTTGAACACCCTTCCTCTCCTATAAGATCTCACAAACTAATCATGTAAAACTGAGGAAACATAAGCTTATACCCAATACCTAAATTGTGAATTGTTTAGGCATGGCTAATAATTTTTTCACTGAACAATCCCAGTCAGTTCCAAATTCCATCTCCCCAAAACACCTTAAGTTGGAAAAAGCATGCCCAGAAGGAGGTGGAGGTAGGCAGAAGAGATGGAGATAAATATATTTGAGAATGAATCTGACAGGGAGCACTTTCAACTTCTTATTCATGGTTCCATTAATTCTTTTGCCTCCATAACTTCCATATGGCAATGAGTACAGCTTAAGTCACAGAGTAAAGAATGCTGTGCTGACCCCTGAATGTTGTTTTGTCCTCAGTAAGACATCTCAGGTCCCAGAGCACTGCCTACTGGCTTCCTCTTCACCGACCCCCTACCCTGCTACTTTTAGTTCTCCAGCTATCATATCTTTGTCTTCAACAACCAACCAAACAAACAAAAAGAGCCAAAAATATAGGCATATTCTCAAATGCATGTCTTGTATTGAAATGTTAAGTATTAAAAAAAAGAAATGTTAAGTATTTAGTCCCAATATTTTAAAATATTATATATATATATATATATATATATATATATATATATATGGTAACTTTCAAACACACACACACACAAAGTCTTTTAAAATAAAAACCTTAACAAATAAGTTGTCTTTATTTATGTCTTTATTTATGATTGTTTTGACTGTTACCAAATATAGGTGTGGCAAAATAATATGCTTTCTCAATTTTATTCCCTGGCAGTAGAGATTATAAATGTATACAACTAAAGCAGGATAAACAAACAAAAAGATGATTTTCACGTGTTGTAATGAGCAAGTTAAGGATTTAAAAATTAACTTGGAAGTAAACAGAGGGAGACAAACCATGAGAGATTCTTAACTATAGGAAACAATGTTGATGGAGGGGAGGTGGGCGAGGGGCTGGGGTAATTGGGTGATAGGCATTAAGGAGGGCGTGTGCTATGAAGAGAACTGGGTGTTATACACAACTGATGAATTATTGAACTCTACATCTGAAACTAATGATATATGCTGTTATGATGGCTAATTGAATTTAAATAAGAAATTAAATTGTGAACATTATTTGAGCCCTAACTACTTAATTTGTTTAGTCCATTCTCACTTATTCATCTACTTAATTAGGGAAAATGTGAAACCAAAAAGTTAAATAATTGTGTACCCACCACCTAGATTCTTTTAAAAATATTTTATTTATTTATTTGACAGAGAGATAGAGAGAGAGTACAAGTAGAGGAGCAGCAGGCAGAGGGAGAGGGAGAAGCAGGCTTCCCACTGAACAGGGAGCTTGACGTGGGGCTTCATCCCAGTACCCTGGGATCATGAGCCAAGTGAAGTCAGACACTTAACTGACTGAGCCACCCAGACAACCCTATCATCACCTAGATTCTATAATTGATATTTTATTATATTTGCTCTAGCAAATATCTATTCACTTATCCATTCCTACATTTAATCTATCTTATTTTATGCACTTTAAAATAAATTGCAGACATCAGTACATATCACCCCTGTAAATATCATTGAGAAGACAATATTTGTTTAGGAAGATAAAATCTAAATATAGTGAAACGTACAAATCTTAAGTGAGGAGTATTGACAAATGGATCAACCAATAGACCTCAAAACCCTATCAAAATATAGAAAATTACCACCAATACATAAAGTTGCTTCATGCTTTTTTTTTCCATTCAGTTCATGGCAACAACTGCCCTGATTTTTTCTTAATGATAGATTATTGTCCTGTTCTTCAAAATAATATAAACATTATCAAATTATAGGGACTACTTTGTGTTAGATTACTATTCATTAGCATAATGTTTTTTGAGGTTTTCCATGTTGCTGCATATATCATTTGGTTCTTCCTTTTTGTTAGTGAGATGCATGCTGAAGTTTGGGCACTGTGGATATTTCCAGGTGTTTGCTATTGTGTATAAGAAACATGGATCAAAAGATAAGTCTCACCTAAAGATTCAAAGACCTGAATCAGAAAGACTTGTAGTGATTTATCACCAAACTTCCTCATTCTGTGGCTAAAATGAACAAGTCAGGAAATGACAGATGCTGGCGAGGATGTGGAGAAAGGGGAACCCTCCTACACTGTTGGTGGGAATGCAAGCTGGTGCAACCACTCTGGAAAACAGCATGGAGGTTCCTCAAAAAATTGAAAATAGAGCTACCTTATGACCCAGCAATTGCACTACTGGGTATTTACCCTAAAGATACAAACGTAGTGATCCAAAGGGGCACATGTACCCGAATGTTTATAGCAGCAATGTCCACAATAGCCAAGTTATGGAAAGAACCTAGATGTCCATCAACAGATGAATGGATAAAGAAGAAGTGGTATATATATACAATGGAATACTATGCAGCCATCAAAAGAAATGAAATCTTACCATTTGCGACAACATGGATGGAACTAGAGCATATTATGCTTAGCGAAATAAGTCAACTGGAGAAAGACAACTATCACATGATCTCCCTGATATGAGGAAGTGGAGATGCAACGGGGGTGGGAGTTAAGGTGGTAGGAAAAGTAAAAAATGAAACAAGATGGGATCGGGAGGGAGACAAACCAAAAGAGACTCTTAATGTCATAAAACAAACTGAGGGTGGTGGGGGGAAGAGGGGTTGGGAGAGGGTGGTGGGGTTACATTATATGTTTAAATAAAGCTTAAATTAAAAAAAAAGCTAAAAAAAAAGACTTCCTCATTCTGAACATCTCTCACTTTAGTGACTTTGACAAGTTAGGTGGTGAGAAAAACCTGTGTAATTTGGACAGGAAGAGACCAGGATAGCTAAATCTTGGCTTGTAGGTATAAATTAAGTGTTAATATTTTTTAAAGAGAGAGAGAGAGAGAAAATCTGTTTTAGTCAGATTTTGTTATTGACAAGAAAGTGTCATCCATAAGGGAATGAAATATATGGCAGGTATTCTGTTTAAGACATACATGTTGATTCAGTAATGTGGCAGGATACAAAATCAATATACAGAAATCAGTTGCTTTCTTATACACTAACAAAGAAAATATAGAAAGGGAAATGAGAGAATCAATCCCATTTACTATAGCACCAAGAACCATAAGATATCTGGGAATAAACCTAACTAAAGAGATAAAGGATCTGTACTCAAGGAAATGCAGAACACTCATGAAAGAAACTGAAGAAGACAAAATAAGGGGGAGATGTATTCCATGCTCATGGATCAGAAGAGTAAACATTGTTAAAATATCTACACTGCCTACAGTAATCTATACTTTCAATGCCACCCCAATCAAGATTCCACCAGAATTTTTCAAAGAGCTGGAGCAAATAATCCTAAAATTTTTATGGAACCACAAGAGACCCAGAATTGCTAAGGAAATGTTGAAAAAGAAATTTTGGTATATGTGCTGCCGAAGCGAGCACTGAAATGTTGAAAAAGAAAAACAAAACTGGAGGCATCATGTTACCTGATCTCAAGCTTTACTACAAAGCTGTGATCAACAACACAGCATGTTATTGACACAAAAACAACACATAGACCAGTGGAACAGAGTAGAAAGCCCAGATATGAATCCACAAGTCTATGGTCAACTAATCTCCGACAGGGCAGGAAAAAATAGACAGTAAAAAAAACAGTCTCCAATAAGTGGTCCTGGTAAAACTGGACAGCGATGTATAGAAGAATAGAATTTGACCATTCTCTTACACCTTACACAAAATTAAACTCGAAATGGATAAAAGACCTCAACATGAGGCATGAATCTATCAAAATCCTAGAGGAGAACATAGGCAGTAACTTCCTTGACATCGGCCAGATGTCTCCAAAGTCAAAGAAAACAAAAGCAAAAATGAACTTTTGGGGCTTCATCAAGATCAAAAGCTTCTGCACAGGAAAGGAAACAGTCAACAAAACAAAGAGGCAACCCACAGAATGGGAGAAGGTATTTGCAAATGACAGTACAGACAAAGGGCTAATATCCAATATCGCTAAAGAACTCCTCAAACTCAACACACACAAAACAGATAATCACATCAAAAAAAAAATGGGCAGAAGAAATGAACAGACACTTCTCCAAAGAAGACATCAAATGGCTAGCAGACACATGAAAAAATGTTCATCATCACTAGCCATCAGGGAGATTTAAATAAAAACCACATTGAGATCCCACCTTACACCAGTTAGATGGTCAAAATTAGGAAGACAGTAAGCAACATGTATTGGAGAGGATGTGGAGAAAGGGGAACCCTCCTGCACTGTTAGTGGGAATGCAAGTTAGTGCAGCCACTTTGGAAAACAGTGTGGAGATTCCTTAAGAAATTAAAAATAGAGCTACCCTATGACCCTGCAATTACACTACTGGATATTTACCCCAAAGATACAGATGTAGTGAAAGGAAAAGAAGAGCCATCTGTACCACAATGTTCATAGTAGCAATGGCCACAATTGCCAAACCGTGGAAAGAATCAAGATGCCCCTAAATGGATGAATGGGTAAAGAAGATATGGTCCATATATACTATGGAGTATCATGCCTCCATCAGAAAGGATGAATACCCAACTTTTGTATCAACATGGACGGGACTGGAAGAGATAATGCTGAGTGAAGTAAATCAAGCAGAGAGAGTCAATTATCATATGGTTTCACTTACTTGTGGAGCATAAGGAATAACATGGAGGACATGGGGTGATGGAGAGAAGGGAGTTGGGGGAAATTGGAGGGGGAGATGAACCATGAGAGACTGTGGACTCTGAGAAACAAACTGAGGGTTTTGGTTTGGAGGAGAGTGGGGTGGGTGGATGGGTGAGCCTGGTGGTGGGTATTAAGGAGGGCACGTATTGCATGGAGCACTGGGTGTCATGCATAAACAATGAATTCTGGAACACTGAAAAGAAATGAAAAATAAATAAAATAAATTGAACAACAACAAAAAAATAGATGAAAGCCCTGAATGTGAGATTGGAATCCATCAAAATCCTTGAGGCAAACCCAGGCAGCAACTCTTCAACCTTGGCCACAGCAAATTCTTGCTAAACGTGTCTCCAAAGGCAAGGGAAGCAACAAGGCAAAAATGAACTACTGGGACTTCACCAAGATAAAAATCTTTTGCACAGCAAAAGAAATAGTTGACAAAACCAAAAGACAACCTGTGGAATGGGGGAAGATATTTGCCAATGTCTTATCAGATAAAGCACTAGTATCCAAGATCTATAAAGAACTTACCAAACTTAACACCCAAAGAATTAATAATCTAGTCAAGACATGAGCAGAAGACATGAACATTTATCCAAGGAAGACATCCAAATGTCCTCCATGTCATTCCTTAAGTTCCACAAGTGAAATCATATGATAATTGGCTTTCCCTGCTTGACTCATTTCACTCAGCATAACCTCCTCCAGTCCCATCTATGTTGATGCAAAAGTTGGATATCCATCATTTTTGATGGCTGAGTAATATCCCATTGCATATATGGACCATCCATTCATCTGTTGAAGGGCATCTCAGGGAAGGAATGGGAAAATGAAGGGGGCAGGAATCAGAAAGTGAGAGGAACCATGAAAGACTGTGGACTCTGAGAAACAAACTGAGGGTTTTATCAGGGAGGGGTTTGCCGGTGATGGGTATTAAGAAGGGCACATATTGCATGGAGCACTGGGCATTATATGTAAACAATGAATCTTGTAACACTACCTAAAAAATAACTAATGATGTACAGGATGGTGACTAACATAACATAATAAAAATAATAATAATTTTAAAAAAAGAAGACATCCAAATGGCCAACAGACACATGAAAAAATGCTCCACATCACTTGGCATTGGGGAAATATAAATCAAAACCTCAATGAGATACCACCTCACATCAGTCAAAATGTCTAAAATTAAGTCAGGAAACAACAGATGATGGGGGGATGTGGAGAAAGGAGAACCCTCTTACTCTGCTGGTAAGAACGCAAACCGGTATAGCCACTCTGGAAAACAGTATGGAGGTTCCTCAAAAAGTTTAAAACAGAGCTACTATACTATCCAGGAATTGCACTGCTAGATATTTACCCAAAGGTTACAAACATAGTTGTCTAAAGGGGTACCTGTACCCTAACGTTTATAGCAGCAATGTCCACAATATGGACTATGGAAAAAACTATGGAAAGAACTATGGAAAGAGCTCAGAGGTCCATTGACAGAGGAATGGAAAAAGAAGGTGTGTGTGTGTGTGTGTGTGACGGAATATTACTCAGGTATCAAAAATACTGAAATCTTGCCATTTGAAAGGACATGGATGGAAATAGAAGGTATTATTCTATGTGAAATAAATAAAAATAGAAAGACAAGTATCATATTATTTCATTCATATGTGGAATTTAAGATAAAAACCAGGATCATAGGAAAAAGGAGGGAAAATAAAATAAGATGAAATCAGAGAGGGAGACCAACTATAAAGACTCTAAACTATATGAAAGAAACTAAGGGTTGCTGGAAGGGAGGTGGGTAGGGGAATGGGGGAACTGGGTGACAGGTATTAAGGAGGACATGTAATGAGATGAGCACTGGGTGTTATATGTAACTGATGAATCACTGAACTCTACCTCTGAAACTAATAAAGCACTATATGTTAATTAATTGAATTCAAATGAAATACAATAATTAAAAAATAAATCTGCTCATTTTAATTGTTGCTCTTTCTGGCTCCTTTCAAGATTTTCATATATATATACTTCCCCTCAAGCATTATTTCTGCAATATTGCTTTGACCTCCCCTAGTCCTCTCTGTTCCACTTTACATATCCTAATTCCAAATGTGTTAGATACTTTCACTGTGTTCTAGAGGTATCAAATATAAATGTTCAATTATTTACTTTTATTAATTATTTTTACATATTTGTTAATGGTCCACCTTCTTACTTTTTACTTGATCATTCAAACTGTTATACTATATATGGTGTTATTAATTTTATCTATAATATCTTTTATTTATTTAATTTTTTAGTATTTTATGCATTCTTCCCTTTGAATATGCCTCACATTTTTATCATTTATAGTTTTCTCCTTATTAATAGACATATTAATTGGAATTGAGAATATTAACTTACCAATTTCATTGGTATTTATAGAAAAAAATTCCTGTTTAAAATATTATGCTGTATATTTAAGGTGGTAGGAAACAAAAAAATGAAACAAGATGGGATTGGGAGGGAGACAAACCAAAAGAGAGCCTTAATGTCATAAAACAAACTGAGGGGTGTCGGGGGGGGAGAGGGGTTGGGAGAGGGTGGTGGGGTTACATTATATGTTTAAATAAAAAAGCTTAAATAAAAAAAATTAAAATTAAAATATTATGCTGTATAGAAAAGTACCTATTAGAAGTTTCAATCATTTCCAAATATTAATCATGAAAGAAGCTACTATAATACCAATGAGTTTTTTTTTTTATGGAAAAGACATAAGCTGCATTTTCATGTATATATACATGTATATATAGATATGTATTTCAAAATATTAGTGAATGACATTTTAATCAGTCATGGCTGAGAAACCGACTGCAACATCTGGATACATACATATCAAGAATAATGTGCTTATGGCACTTTTTCAGTGTTCAGAAAGCTCATTGAAAAATGGTGTCAGAATGGGAAAAGTGAAGTGGGGAAAATCAGAGGGAGAGCTGAACAATGAGAGACTGTGGACTCCAAGAAACAAATGAGGATTTTGGAAGGGAGGGAGTGGGGGATGGGTGAGCCTGGTGATGGGTATTAAGGAGGGCATATATTGCATGGAGCACTGGGTGTGGTGCATAAACAATGAATCTTGGAACACTGAAAAAATAAAACAAAATTAAATAAAATTGCTCACTTAAAAATAAATTGGATAAAATCTACTGTACTTACACACACAATCAGCCAATTAAAACTATCTACAGGGGCACCTGGGTGGCTCAGTGGGTTAAGCCTCTGCCTTTGGCTCAGGTCATGATCTCAGGGTCCTGGGATGGAGCCCTGCATTACTCTCTGCTTAGCGGCGGCGAGCCTGCTTCCCCTCGCTTTCTCTGCCTGCCTCTCTGCCTACTTGTGATCTCTCTCTTTCTGTCAAATAAATAAATAAATAAATACAATCTTTTGGGGAAAAAAAAACTATCTACAATTAAAAAAAAAAAAAAGAATGGGCCAATTCAAGCTATCACTATTTCTCCAAATTTGCAGGTTCAAATAACTTTTATGAGACAATTATCTAAGAGAAAAAATGATCACCAAACACCTTGCTGGAGACAACCCCACCTGCCTTTCTGGAAAGAGACAAGTATGGCTATGGGCAGAAAGAATGTTCATGTTGCAAATAAAATGCTCTGTAGAGGGGCACCTGGGTGGCTCAGTTGGTTAAAGCCGCTGCCTTCCGCCCGGGTCATGATCCCAGGGTCATGGGATCGAGCCTCGCATCGGGCTCTCTGCTCTGCGGACAGTCTGCTTCCTCCTCTCTCTCTCTCTGCCTCTCTGCCTACTTGTGATCTCTGTCTATCAAATAAATAAATAAAATATTTAAAAATATGCCCTGTAGACTCCAGTCAGAACCATGAGACCTTCCTTTACTCTTCCTCATAAATGCCTTCTTATGTGTCTGTTTCCAAACTTTGTTTTTAATAGTTAGATATGGACAAATAGATCTGAACATTGCTTTGAATGAACCACTTTAAAAAAAAAAAAAAAAAAAAACACCGGCCCCAGTTTTACATGTTTTGGCTTGTAAAAGTGTGAATCACATAACATGTCCTCAGCAGCTGCCCTACCCTAAAGACAGAAAGTGCTTCTAGGAATGAGCGCAAGGAATGAGGAGAAGGACTAAGAGGACACAGCATACACAGAGGGGCTAGTGTCCTTCATAAGGCATAGCCCTTTTGTTCATGAGAATTTGCTAATGGTTCTTATTTTTCTCAGCCATTAGCTTACTCTTTGTGCAATTCCATATTTCATGACATTTTAAAATTTGCCTTTATCAGATTGTTTTTGCACACACTAATGACACCTTAATCAGGGATTGGCTTAATGTTTTCAAAGCCCAGTAACTATAGTGCATGTTGACAGGGAAACAGGTAGTAACAGTGATTAAATGTTGAGCCACATTTTGTTCTATCTCCATAGAAACAAGAGAGAAAAAGGTCTATTAGGGTACATCGTTTCCAGCAAAGGAGAAAAGAAAATGAGGTTCTCCTTTCTTCTTTCCATATGTCCTTACGTCTCATTTCTACCCTTTTCCTTTAGGAAAAAAATGTGGGGAGCATAGGTACAAAACAATCTATTTATTACACAAATAATGTCACGTAGGCTCTGTGACAATGTCTCAAGATTAGGTTCTTCTTTCTTGTCTCCTTCTCCTATAGCAGAAGACTGTATTATCAGTACGAATTATTGATTTTTACTTTCTTATTAGATTATGTTATTGCCCCATCCGATATGCAGACATGGGACTTGCTTTTGGAATGTTAGCAGAAATGATGAATGTCACACCCAAGCTTAAGCCTAAGAGTTCTTACACGCTTTTGGGGTTGCTTTTGTTCCTTCTGTCACCCAAATGGCATGTCCATCAACCTGAATGCTAGAAACATGACCCACATCAGACACGCAGTCACTATTTATGTGAAGAAAATAATGTTTGTAATTGTGAATACCAGAGTCTTTGAAATCATTTCTTACATAGCAACAACTTAGTGAAAACTAGGAAAGAAATAAATCAGCACCAGTTATGAGGAGCCACCAGAAGAAATCACTAAAAGATTCTGACCAAGTCCAAACAATAGGCAGTTACAAAGTTGTTACTGATGCCACTGATGCCTAGAAAATGGAGTGAGCCATGTTTTTTATTTAATAAAACATTTCCTAAAGCTTCTGTTTGTGATAAGTTGTTATAAACTTATAGGCTTAGGCAAAGAGTTTGGGAATGTTAAGCTAAGCAGCGTAACTTGGCTGTTACTGGTCACTTTAAAATATATTATATGAAAGAGAAATTTTCAAAAAAATAATCTGTGAATTTGACAGCAAGATTGAAAGATGGAATGGTTTAGCCTATCTAAAAAATGAAAGGTGATACTGAAAGACAAATGTCAAAATTCAGTGTTAGAACAAAGACCCAATCAAGAATGTGGCCATACACCCTTTGTTAAAACCTCTGAATTGATTAAAGGAACTTTTTAAAAAAGATTTATTTATTTGACAGAGATCACAAGTAGGCAGAGAGGCAGGCAGAGAGAGAGAGGGAGGAAGCAGGCTCCCTGCTGAGCAGAGAGCCTGATTCAGGTCTCCATCCCAGGACCCTGAGATCATGACCTGAAACGAAGGCAGACGCTTAACCCACTGAGCCACCCAGGCTCCCCGATTAAAGGGACTTTTAATCAACAATTTTAATTGCATAAACTGTCTCAGGGAACAAAAAAGACTAAGAGTGTGACTCTTTTTTGGAGAACTGACCACCTTAAATAACATCAATTTACTTCACATTACCTTAAGCCACAAGTGGAGCATGTCTTGAAAAAAAAAATTGTGGGTGTTAGTTACTGGCATACTGGAATTATACAGAATAAATGCTAAACTTGTTTGGAGAGATCTGTACTGTCAAAGAGCCACCAGTCTGTATTAAAATACCCTGTGGCTATATGACACTTAAAGTGATCTCTGGGCCCCCAATAATCTTCTTGCTCCCAAAGAGGAAATATTTTTAATGCCCTATGCCAATGTGGCCAAAGAGGTTGACGGAGAATTGTGAACTCCTCAGAAGATAGAACCAAGAATCACAAACAAGGAAAACATGTTTCAATTGAGCCGACACTGTGACTTAATGAAAGAAGACTCTACCAATTAGCTAGTGGGATAGAAGGATTTCAGAATTCTTACATTGAAGTTGAGTGCCTCCCAATCTTCCCCTTTTGGAAGGAGATTGTGTATTTAGATAAACCTGCCCCAACATTTTATGCTGATTATATGCTGGGTAGACAGCCTATTTTCTTTTAATATCTGTGTAACAAAGAGTCAGTATAATCTAGAATGTTATTGTGAGATCCAGAATTTTATGATAGTATGATTAGATGACACTTTGGAGAATAGAGAAGGGAGTGAATACTGCAGACTCAAGGGAAGGAAGTAATATTTGTAATAAGTTTGGATTATGGTAGATAATCCACTGTTGTATTAAATTGTTCCTTCCCCACCTCATTGGCCACAGCACTGTCTTGGGAATATTATTTGAGGTGATGAATACCACATTCAACTAGATACTTCATCCATCCAAGAATGTGTGATTAACTTTATTTTTACTAGATAAATGTGATGTGTATTTAGTCTGGGTTACAGAAGATATATAAAGGAAAACTGTAGTTGACCACTCCTGATATGTACATGAGCAATATATAAATGTTTTTGATTTTAAGTTCAGTGAAATTTGAGATGTCTTTGATATTGCAGTATAATATAATGAAAGCCAACTAATATAAGTGCTTTATACTTCATTGTCTCAGTTTTGTTTTCTTTCCCCCATGCCATACATAGTCTGCCTTCCCTATCACAACCTTCCTTACACTTTTCCATGCACCAAGGAGAAGACTTAGGTACTTGGGATCACCTAGCCATGCCCATAATTAGTGAGTTCTGGAAAGAACCCTGCTCTCACTCTAAATTCTCCAAACACTCTCCTAGATATTTGCTACCAATTTTCTTCACTCATGAGTTTAAAAATATAACATTTTAACAAAGTTAAGCCTGGATATCAGGTTATGCAATAAATTTTCAATTAAATATGTTGATTTTTATTAGCATACACTTGATTAGCTCATATGTTTCAGAAGGCTAAAATGAGAATTGTGTGCACAAGAATTCCAAATAATTTATGTAGATGCTCTACCCTGAAGGAGAGGAACATGACTCCCTATTCTTTAAGTGAGAGCTGCCTGAAGTGACTTCTTTCCAATGATTACAGTATGGAAAGAGTATTAAAAGAGTAACTGCTGTGGAAAACCTGAAAACACTACCAGGTGTCAATGTCAATATTAACAAATTACATTGATGATATATGATCTTGATATGTTGTGATGGAAATGGCATATGCCTCCCAAAACCCATAACACCAGTATAATCATGAGGAAAACATCATGTA
The DNA here is from genome assembly GCA_003697995.1 of Taxidea taxus jeffersonii. Taxonomy (NCBI): domain Eukaryota; kingdom Metazoa; phylum Chordata; class Mammalia; order Carnivora; family Mustelidae; genus Taxidea; species Taxidea taxus. Next base: position 135,258 of record ML105662.1, on the reverse strand, counting down.
AATTCTGATAGAGGGGAAAATACAAAATACCTGACCAGTACTCCTAAAAAATGTCAAAGTTATAAAAATTGAAAACTACCACAGCCAAGAGGAGCCTAGGGAGACATGATGATTAACTATGATGTGGTGGCCTGAATGAGATTCTGGGGGGGGCAATAGTTATAAACTAAGATAATATCAATAAACATTTTTATTAATACTATATCAGTATTGATTCATTATTTACAACAAAGGTAACATAATAATTTAAGCTGTTAATAATAGGGAAACTGGATATGTGGTATTTGAGAACTCTCTATACTATTTTTGCACATTTTCATTAAATCTAAAGCAAACAACAAACTGAGGGTTGCTGGAGTTTGGGGGTGGGGGTGGGAGGGATGGAATATGCACTATGGTGAGTGCTGTTAATTGTGTAAGACTGATGAATCACAGACCTGTACCCCTAAAACAAACAATGCATTATATGTTAATAAAAAATATAAGAAATCTAAAGAAAACAGTCACATTCCCTCATTTTTTCCTCAATTGGAGCACACAAAATACAGCAAGGGGAAATGCTCCTGAAAAACCCTCCAGCATGGGAAGGTACCTCTTTTCACCCCACCGAACTGTAAAAGAGGCAAGGCAGGAAAAAAGATGCTACAGTTATCAAAAAGAGTGAGCAGGCAACATGAAGACATCTCCCAGCCCAGGACAAAAGCCACCTGTCTCCTACAATGCAAGTTATCTATCAAAGGTTTTTCAGATCATAATTCCAAGTGTTTTTTCCTGAAAATATTTTTAATCAAAAGGCACCAATTCATAGACTCTTTGCACTGCCCTGACACACACAGCCAGTTATGAGAACTTTATTCCTGTCACTCTGCCACTTAGTGATTCTGAAAATTGACAATAGGAACAATGAGTCTGATCAGGACTTGACTCACATATTGTACACCTGAAAGAACTAAAAAAAAAAAAAAAAAAAAAAAAAGATGAACAAACGAGCCCAAAGTAGAGGAAAGGAAATTATAAAGATCATAGCAGAAGTACATACCATAGAGATGAAAAATAACAAAATGACCAATAAAACAAAAAGCTGGTTCTATGAAAAGATAAACAAAATTGATAACCTATATGCAGACTCATAAAGAAAAAAAAGAAAAAAAAGATTCAAATGAAATCAGAAATGAAGGACAAGTAGCAACTAACACCAAGGGAAAAAAATAATTACAAGACTATATAAATTGTATGCTAACAAATGAGACAACCAAGAAGAAATGGATAAATTCCTATGAACATACAATCTTGCAAAACTGAATCATGGAGAAATAGAAAATCTGAAAAGACTAATCACTAATAATGAAATTGAATTGGCAATAAAAAAAAACTATAAAAAATAATAAACAGTCCAAGGACACATGGATTCACAGGAAAACTCTACCAAACATTTAAACAAAACTTGATATCTTTGCTGTGCAGAAGCAATTGATCCTGCTGAAGTAAGTCTCAAAAGTTCATTTTTGCTTTTGTTTCCTTTGCTTTGGAGACATGTCTTGAAAGAAGTTGCTGTGGCCAATGTTGAAGAGGTTACTGACCATGTTCTCCTCTAGGATTTTGATAGATTCCTGCCTCATGTTGAGATATTTTACCTATTTCTAATTTATCTTTGTGTATGGTATAAGAGAATGGTCAAGTTTCATTCTTCTATACATAGCTGTCCAATTTTCCCAGCACCATTTATGGAAGAGACTGTCTTTTTTCCACTGTATATTTTTTCCCGCTTTGTCGAAGATTATATAACCATAGAGTTGTGGGTCCATATCTGGACTCTCTACTCTGTTCCACTGGTCTATGTGTCTGTTTTTGTGCCAGTACCATGCTGTCTTGGTGAACATAGCTTTGTAGTAAAGCTTTAAATCAGTAAACAAAATAAAGAGGCAACCCAGGGAGTGGGACAAGATATTTGCAAACTATAGAAAAAGGGCTGATATCCAAGATCTATGAAGAATTCCTCAAAATCAACACTCAAATAACAGACAGTCATGTCAAAAAATGGGCAGAAGCTATGAACAGGCACTTCTCCAAAGAAGACATATAAATGGCTAACACACACATGAAAAAATGTTCATCATCATTAGCCATCAGGGAAATTAAAATCAAAACCACACTGAGGGGGCACCTGGGTGGCTCAGTGGGTTCAGCCTCTGCCTTCAGCTCAGGTCATGATCTCAGGATCCTGGGATTGAGCCCCGCATCGGGCTCTCCACTCATCAGGGAGCCTGCCTCCCCCGCCCCTGCCTGCCTCTCTGCCTATTTGTGATCGCTCTTTCTCTGTCAAATAAATAAATTTCTAAAAAACACACTAGATACCACCCTACACCTGTTAGAATGGCCAGAATTAACAAGAGAGTAAACAACAAATGTTGGAGAGGATGTGGAGAAAGGGGAGCCCTCTTAAACTATTGGTGGGAATGCAAGTTGGTGCTGGAACTTTGGAAAACAGTGTGGAGATTCCTCAAAAGATTAAAAATAGAGCTACCCTATGACCCTGTCATTGCACCACTGGGTATTTACCCCAAAGATACAGATGCAGTGAAAAGAAGGACCATCTGTACCCCAATGTTCATAGCACCAATGGCCACAACCACCAAATTGTGGAAAGAACCAAGATGCCCTTCAACAGACTAATGGATAAAGAAGATTTGGTTCATATATAAAATGGGATATTTACTCAGCCATCAGAAAGGATGAATACCTAACTTTTGTATCATCATGGACAGGATTGGAGGAGGTTATGCTGAGTGAAATAAGTCAAGCAGAGAGAGTCAATTATCATATGGTTTCACTTACGTATGGAGCATAAGAAATAACATGGAGGGCATTAGGAGAAGGAAAGGAAAAGTGAATTGGACAATATCAGAGGGGGAGATGAAGCATGAGATACTGTGGACTCTGAAAAACAAACTGAGGGTTTTGGAAGGGAGGTAGGTGGTGGGATGTGTGAGCCTGGTGGTGGGTATTAAGGAGGGCACGTATTGCATGGAGCACTGGGTGTGGTGCATAAAAAAACAAATCTTGGAACACTAAAAAAAAAAAAGAATAAAATTTAAAAAAAAAGAAATTATTGCCATAAAAATTGTTTAATAAATATTTTACTAGTTCAGTGTCATGGAGATGGTCTCTACATCTTCATTATGTCTAGAGGTTTGTTTTTATTTTAGCTTTCACTCTTAGGACCCTAACACATCTGGATTTATTATATATGGTGTGATGTGGAGTGGGCAGATACATTTTATGTGTATATTGATGTATATTGAAAGACTTTAGTACTTCACTTCTGTTCTCTTGCCACACAGTTGCTTAAAATTAGATGCAGAAATAAGGATTAAAGTAAACTCAAATCCTTTCCTCCAGCAACTCCATCAGAGTCTCAAAGTGAGTATCTCTGAAAGTCCCAAACTCAGCCCTGATGGGAGTGGAGGGGAGGAATGCAACCATTGTGAAACATACCCAAATCCCTCTCCATAAGATAGCTACTTTCCACAGGGAAGGACTTCATCTGAACACACACACACACACACACACACACACACACACACACACACACCCTACCTAAGCTATGAACAGGAAACTATTCTCTCCAGGCCTCTCAAGCCTTTCTGTCTCACCCAAGAGAAAAACAAAACAAAATGAACACCATATTAAAACAGGACCCACAGAAATAGATTTAAAATGCCATGACCAACAAAGGGAGTACAAATTAGGTCACAACGTTGAGAGAAGCTTTACTACCAGAAGAGGGATATAAACATTTTGTAAAGGCCACAACTCTGAAACACAAGCAAACCAAAATCTTGATATTTACTCAAGATCATAAAATATTCACCCTCATTCAGACTTTATGACCACAGCAAGGCAGTCCCAATATAATGAAGTGGATTACAGCTGAAACAGCTGCAAGATACAAATGTTCTAAGTAGTAAGACACAGGGAATTCCCAGAGCTAAAAAAAGAGACAAAAACAAAGTCATAAAGGAATCTGAAGCTTCTGGTACCTATAGTTACAATAAACATTAAACAAAACACAACTTATGGCCAAATTAACACAAACCCTCAAACAAAAGTCCTAGTTACCTCATTTTCTAATAGCTTATATACCATGCCTAGTTTTCAAAATAAAAAATCCATGTTTTAAGAAGAAAAAACACAGGCTGCATAAATAATTTAATTATCTGAACCAGATTCAAAAATGAAACAGATGTTGAAATTACCAGACAAGGAATTTAAAATAGCTATCCTTAATACAGTAAGGGTTCTAACAGAAAAGTAAAGAATGTGCAAGAAGAGACGGTCAATGTAAGCAGCAATATGAAAATTCTAAGAAAGGAATCAAAAGAAAATACTAGATATAGCAAACACAGTAACAGATATGAAGAATGTCTTTGACAGGCTTTTAACACCCCTGAGGAAAGAATCGGTGAACTCAAATGTAACGTAATAGACATCTTCCAATTGAAATGCAAAATGAAAAAGCAATGAACAACAACAGAAAACAGAACAGAACATTCAGAAAATGTTTGACCATAGCAAAGGACATAATAATATGTACAGAAAAAATTAAAAATGCCATGAAAAATCTACTACAATAAAAAAAATGAATTCTGTAGAGTTACAGTATACAAAATCAATATATAGAGAGATCTGCATTGCTATACACTAATAACAGAGTAGCAAAATAAATTAAGAAAATAATCCTATTAATAATCACATTAAAAGAATAAAATATCTAGGAATAATTTAACCAAGGAGGTGTAGTCTGAGAACTATAAGACATTGACATAAGAAATGGAGATGACACAAATAAATGGAAAGATTTGAATCTGAATTGAAAGAATTAATATTCTTTCAATTGAAATCCTTGAAAGAATTATATTGCTAAAGCGTGTATACTATCCAATGCAATCACCAGATTCAATGCAATCCCTATGAAAACACCAGTAGTAGTTTTTACAGAACTAGATCAAATAATCCTAAAATCGGTATAGATCTCCAAAGGACCCTGAACAACCAAAGCAATCTTGAGAAAGGACAAAGCTGAAAGTATTCTGATTCCAGATTTCAAGATATACAATAAAACTACAGCAATCAAAACACTACAGTACCGGCACAAAATAATCACGTAGCTCAGTGGAACAGATTAGAGCCCAGAAATACATGCCCCCTTTTATGGTCAATTCCTCTCCAACAAATATGGTAAGAGTATATAATGGGGATAAAACAGAGTCTTCAATAAATGAGTGTTGGACAGCCAAATAATGAAACAGGACCACTCTCTTACACCATTACAAAAATAAACTGAAAATGTTAAAAACGTACATGTCAGGCCTGAAACCATAAAAGTCCTAAAAGAAAATATGGTGCTGATCTATTGGATATCAGCCTTAGCAATATTTTTCTGGATATGTCTCCAGTCTAGGGAAACAAAAACAAAATAAACAATTGGGACTACATCAAAATAAAAATATGTTGCACACTATCAGCAAAATGAAAAAGCAATCTACTGAATGGGAAATGGTATTTGCAAGTGATATATCTGACAAGAGGTTAATATCTAAACTATATATAAAACTCAGATCTATAAAGAATTATCAAATTCAACACCCAATAAACAAATAATCCAGTCAAGACATGGGCAGAAGACATGAACGCACACTTCTGCAAAGAAGGCATACAAATGGCCAACAGACACATGAAAAATGTTCCACATCACTTGTCATCAGGGAAATACAAATCAAACCTGCAATGAGATACCAGGCCATACCAGTCAGAATGGCTAAAATTAACAAGATAAGCAATAACAAATGAGAATGCGGAGAAAGGGGACCCTTCTTACACTATTGGTGGGAATGCAAGTTGGTACAGCCACTTGGGAAAACAGTAGGAGGTTCCTCAAAAAGTTAAAAATAGAGCTACCTTATGACTCAGCAATTGCACTACTAGGTATTTATCCCAAAGATACATATGCAGTGATCTGAAGGGGCACATGAACCCCAATGTTTATAGCAGCAATGTCCACAAAAAACAAACTGTGGAAGAAGCTGAGATGTCCATCACAGATGAAAGAAGATGTGATAAGTGTGTGTGTGTGTGTGTGTGTGTGTGTGTGTGTGTGTGTAGGAACTAAGCCATCAGAAAGGATGAATACTTACCATTCACATCAACATGGATGGAACTGAAGGGTATTGTACTGAGTGATATAAGCCAATCATAAAAGGACAATTATCATATGATTTCACTCATATGTGGAATTTAAGAAATAGTGCAAAAGATCATAGGGTAACAGTGGGAAAACTGAGTGGGAAACCATTATAGATGGATTGCAGAGGGAGACAAACCATGGGGGACTTAACTATAGGAAACAAACTGAGGGTTGCTGGAGGAGAAATGGGTGGGGGGTAGGGTAATTGGGCGATGGAGATCTAGGAAGACACATGATATGATGAACATTAGGTGTTATACACAATTAATGAATTACTGAACATTACATCTGAAGCTAATGATGCACTATATGTTGGCTAGCTGAATCTAAATAAAAATAAATACAATGAAAATATACGTGAACCCATTTAAATCAACATTAAAAAAACAACGATTTCTTTTCTTTCATGATTTTATCTAAATGCAATGTATCTCACATATAATGTAGTATTAATTTCAGGGGTAGAATATAGTGATTCATCAGTTGCATACAACACCCAGTGCTCATTACAACAGCCCTCCTTATTGTCCATTACCCAATTGCTCCATTCCTCCAACCACTTCCCTTCCAGCAATTCTCATTTTCTTCCCTGTATTTAAGAGTCTCTTATGACTTGCTTCCCTCTGTGTCTTTATCTTATTTTACTTTTCCTTGCCTTACCCAATGTTCACCTGTTTTATTTCTTAAATCCCACATATAAGCGAAATCATAAGGTAGTTGTCTTTCTCTGACTGACTTATTTCACTTAGCATGATACCTTCTAGCTCAAACTATGTCATTGCAAATGGCAAAGTTTCATTCTTTTTGATAGTGGAGTAATATTCCATTGTATATTTATACTGCATCTGCTTTATCAATTCATCAGTGGATATCCAAAAAATAATCTAATGTAAAAGATGCACAGGGGCCCTGACTAGATATTTTTCCAAAGAAGACAAATGTATGTTGAACAGACACATGAGAAGATGTTCAGTATTATTAGTTAATTAATTATTAATTAATAAGGAAAACACAAATTAAACCCACAATGATATATTACCTGAACCAGTCAGAATGGTTATTAAAAAAAAAAAAAAAGAGAGATAAAAAGAGGAGGAAAGAAAGAAGGAAAGAAGGAAAGGAAGAAGGAGAGAAAGAAAGAAAAAGGAAGAATGCACAAATGTTGGTAAGGATGTGGGGGAAGAAAACAACCTCTTTTGCATTGCTATTTAAAATATAAATTGGTGCAGCCACTGTGGAAAAAATATGTAGGTACCACAAAAAATTAAGTATAGACATGTCATACTACTCAGTACTTCCACTTCTAGGTAGTTATCCAAAGAAAATGAAAACAATTTGGAAAGATATATATACCCCCATGTTTATTGCAGTATTATTTACAATTGCCAGGATATGGAATAAATCTAAGTGTCCTTTGATAGGTGACTGGGTAAAGAAGATGTGACATACATGTACGATGAAATATTAGTCATAAAAAATAAAATATTCCCATTGTGACAACATGGATGGACCTAGAGATTATTATGCTAAGTGAAATAACTCAGACTAAGATAGACAAATACTATATGATTTCACTTAATGTGGAATTAAAAAACAAAAACAAAAGCAAAAAAAAAAAACTTAAACAGAAAACATGGGCAGTTTCGAGAAGGAAGTGGCAGGTAGGATAGGTGAAATAGGTGAAGGGAATTAAGAGGAACAAACTTCTAGTTATGAAATAAATAATAAATCACAGAGTTAAAAGTAAAGCATAAGGAATATAGTCAACAATATTGTAGTAACTGTATGGTGACAGAAGGTAACAACAAGTATTGTGGTGGACATTTTGTAACATACATAACTGTCAAGTCACTATGTAGCATTATCAACTATTTTTGAAGTGTAGTTAAAATAATTAAATATATATAATAAAATTTAAAAACTATGTGACAATATGGAAAGGTATAACCTACTCATAACTGGAATATCAGAATAATAAGAAAGAGAATAATGCATATTTCAGGGTACCTTCTTTCCTCCTCTTTTTATCTCTCTTGGTTTTTTTTTTAATAACCATTCTCACTGGCTCAGTGGGTTAAAGTCTCTACCTTCAGCTCAGGTCATGATCCCAGGGTCCTGGGATTGAGCCCTCCTCTGGGCTCTCTGCTCAACAGGGAACCTGCTTCCCTCTCTCTCTGCCTGCCTCTCTGTTTACTTGTGATCTCTGTCTGTCAAATAAATAAATAAAATCTTTTAAAAAAAAGAAAGAATAATACATATTTGAAGTAAAAACAAAACCAACCAAACAACAACAATTAAAAAACAAAAACCAAAAAACCTTACCCAAAAAAGAACAAGGATAGTGATTACAGTGAAAACAACCAACCATTTGTTTGCTTGTTTGTTTGAAAATCTCTGGCTACGTAACTAATAAAAAAGAGAGAATATGTAAATAAACAATATCACAGATGAGAGAGAGGAAATCACTACTGATCCCATGGCTGTTAAGAGGATAATAAAGTCATACAATAAGGAATTCTAGGGGTGCCTGGGTGGCTCAGTTGGTTGAGCAGGCTCTACTCAGTAGGGAGCCAGCTTCCCCTCTATCTCTCTCTGCATGCTTCTCTGCCTACTTGTGATCTCTGTCTATCAAATAAATAAAAAATAAAATCTTAAAAAAATTCTATGCCCCCAAGTTTGATACCTTAGATGAAATAGGTTAATTACTTGAAAGGCACAACTATGAAAAGTTCATCTAGGATAGATAACTTTAGTAATCTTATGTCTATTAATAAAAAAACTTGATAATTAAAATATCCCAAAAAGAAAACATTAAGACTAGACGGTTTTAGTGATGAATTCTGACATTTAAGAAAGAAATAATACCAAAGTTTTACAATATCTTCCCCAAAATAGAACCAGTGAGAGCACTTCCCAGATCGTTTTATGAGGCCAGTATATCACTAATACCAAAACCAGAAAAATACACTGTGAGAATAGAAAACTAAAGACAATATATCTCCCATGAACATAGATGCAAATATGCTTAACAAAATGTTAAGCAGTATATAAAGAATATATAGCATGACCAAGGCAGATTAATTCAAGGTAAGATTGGTTTAATACTTGTAAATCGATCAATGTAATTCATCATATTAACATACCGAATAAGAAAAAATGCAATCATATCAATAGAAGCATAAAAAGTATTTGACAAGGGGCACCCAGGTGGCTGAGTTGGTTAAGCATCTGCCTTCAGCTCAGGGCATGATCCCAGAGTCCTGGGCTCAAGCCCTGCATCAGGATCCCTGCTCAGTGGGAAGCCTGCTTCTCCCACTCACATTCCCGTTGCTTGTGTTCCTTCTATCACTGTTTCTCTTGTCTGTCATATAAATAAATAAAATCTAAAAAAAAAAGTATTTGACAAAATTCAATACTTATTCATAATAAAACCTCTAAAAAGAAAACTGGGACTAGAAACAATTTTCTATTAATGGGTATATATGAAAAAAATCTACATCTGAAATCTAAATCTAACATATAATGGTGAAGGATTGAATGCTTTCTCCTTATAATCAGGAACAAAGCCAGTTTGTCTCTCTTATCACTTCTTCAGCACTATACTGGCTGTCTTAGCTAGTGTAATAAGACAAAAAGAAATAAAAGGCATACAGATGAAAAAGGAATAAATAGAGATATTTTTATTCACAGATGATGTAATTGTGTAGAAATTCTCAAAAAAATTACAAGAAAGCTTCTAGTACTAATAAGTAACATAAAAGGTTACACTCCTTTTATGTTACATAAGGGTACAAAAAGGGTACACTCCTTTCCTGTAAATCAAAAATTAACTATTGGAACTTGAAATTTGAAAAATAAATTTACAATAACACCAAAAAATAAAGTACAAATATGTACAGGATTTTTATCCATAAGATTAACGAAAGAAATCAAGTAGAATCTAACTAAATGGAGAGAAATTCACTAGTGATGGTTTGAAATTCTCATTATTGCTAAAACGTGAATTCTTCCCATCTTGATCTATATACTCACTGGAATCCCGATCAAATCCCCAAAGAGTCATTTTGTAGATATCAATCAACTGATTACAAAATGCTTATGAAAACATAAAAGACCTAGAATAGCTAACACAAAACAGAAGAAAAACAAAGTTTGAGGACTCAGGCTACCAGATTCAAAACTTAATATTAACCTGCAGTAATCAAGACAATGTGGTACTGGCCAAAGACACAAACAAAAAACAAAAACTAAAACAAACAAAAACCCACAACAACAACAACAACAACAAAACAAACACAACCAAAAGGTAAAAACAATAACAAAAATAGATGAATCTAACAGAATAGAGAGCCCAGGAAAAGACCTAGGCCAATATAGTCTACTGAGGTTTGTCACAAAGGCAATCTGATGGACAAAGAATAGTTTTTCAACAAATAGCGCTAGAACAATTGAACATCCATATGTTAAAAGATAAACCTAGACAAAAATCTTATACCATGCAAAATATATTCAAAATCGAACATAGACCTATTGCAAAACTATACAAATTATAAAATAGTACACTGGAGAAAAGCTAGGTGACTTCGGGTTTGGTGATGAGTTTTAAATATGACCTCAAAAGCATGTTTCATGAAATAAAAATTTGATAAACTGGACTCTATTAACATTTAAAACCACTTTGCAAAAAACAAAACAAAACAGAACAAACTCTTGTTAAGATAACAACAAGTCAATCCTCATACTGGCTGAAAATCTGGAAAACACGTATTAAATAAAGTACTTATATACAAAATATGCAGATATCACTTAAAGTTCAACAAGAATAAATCTAACAACCCAAATAAAAACGGGCAAAATATTCAACAGACATCTCATCAAAAAGATATGCAGATAGAATATAAGAAGAATATATTATATAACATATGATATATATAAGAATATAAAAAATGCTCAGCATCATCTGCCATTCAGGAATTACAAATTAAAATAGCAATGAGATACAATCACATCTATTTGAAAGGCTAAATTCCAAACAACTGACAAAACCATTTGTAGGTGAAGATTCAGAGCACGGGATCACTCATTTATTTTGACATGAAAGCAGAAGGGCACAGATACTTTGAAGGGTAAGTCCGACAGTGTCTCACAAAGCTAGCCATAGCATTCCCATACAGTGAACATACCTATATATTTGACCAGTTTATTTGAAAACTGACATCCACAGAAATCCTGCACATTTTTTTACATAAAATTTGTATGTAAACTTTTCTCATAATCAGTAAAAACTGAAAGTAATCTAGATGGTTGCCCAATAGGTGAAACACTAAACAAGCTTTGGTATATCCTTATAATGGAATATTATTCAGTGATAAAAAGAAATGGGGTATCAAACTCTGCAGAAGCATAAAGGAACGTTAAATGTATATCACCAAGTGAAAGAATCCACTCAGAAAGGACTACTTATTTCATAATTGCATTTATATAACATTTTGGAAAAGGCAAAACTATGGAGAGGGTAAATAGATCAGTGGTGCCAGGGATTGGGTGTACCACTGAATAGGTGAAACCGGGAGATTATTTTTTAGGGCAGTGGAGCTATTCTGTATGACACTGCAATCGTGGATATATAACACTTTGCATTTTTTTCTTAAAGATTTTATTTATTTATTTGACAGAGAGAGATCATAAGTAGGCAGAGAGGCAGGTAGAGAGAGAGAGAGAGGAGGAATCAGGCTCCCTGCTCAAGCAGAAAGTCCAGTGCAGGGCTCGATCCCAGGACCCGGGGATCATGACCTGAGCCCAAGGCAGAGGCTTAACCCACTGAGCCACCCAGGTGCCCAACACTTTGCATTTACAAAACCCCATAGAACTGTACCATACAAGCTTTTCAACACCCCACTTTCACAGTCCAAAGCAGTAGGCTCAAGAAAGACCTTGTCCCTATGATTTTTTAAAAGATTTTATTTATTTACTTGACAGACAGATCACAAGTAGGCAGAGAGGCAGTCTGGGGGCAGAGTGGAGGAAGCAGGCTCTCTGCTGGCAGAGAGCCTGATGTGGGGCTCAGGGCTTGATCCCAGGACCCTGAGATCGTGACCTGAATGGAAGGCAGAGGCTTAACCCACTGAGCCACCCAGGCACCCCTGATCATTTTTTGATTTAAGGAAAATTACTCCTCAGATGCAGACTAATACATATTCTTTAAAAAGAAAAAAAAAGATTTTATTTATTTATTTGACAGGGATCACAAGTAGGCAGAGAGAGAGAGAGAGAGAGGTAAGATGGCTCCCCGCTGAGCGGAGAAGCTGATGTGGGGCTCCATCCCAGGACCCTGAGACCATGACCCGAGCTGAAAGCAGAGTCTTTAATCCACTGAGCCACCCAGACTAATGCATACTCTTAAGCCAGCACACTCTCTACCCTCTTGTGGAGTTACCATCATCTTTATCTCAAAGAGAATCTTGCAGATTCCTCTGAAAGAGGCCGAGTGTAAACATTCATATATCTATAAGTGCTCAGGCTGACAGAGCTACCGGGAATAAGAGGGTTAACCGAGGAGGGAGGTCAACAGGAAACAAAGTTCAAATTTATCCTCACCCTCTCATGCTTCCAATTACATTTTTTGAAATATCAGTTGTTTCGTTATTCTGTATCATAATTCCAAGTTGATGAGTTCTGTAAAATTTTGAACTTATTTTAGGTCTAAATTGGAGACACGCAAACCCATTACAAATCTCAGGCCACTAGTTAAGTGAATACGACAGCGATCACAAGAACTGCGCAATTCTGGTGAAGTGTTTACATCTGGAGCGGTAAGTGCGAAATGGTTTATTAATAATCATGACGCCAATAAGAGGGAAAGAGAAGAGAGAGAGTGAGCAAGGAGATGACGACAAAGGAACAGCTTCCTCCCCTCTCCTGCGCAAACAACCCCAACCAAGAGATCATTGCTGGCGCAAGAGCCTACCAGACTCTGCAATGCAGAAAGAGGAGTGCGCAAGCACAGTCCCAGAAGACCCCTCCCAGCACTGAGAGACACAGGCCCCCACCCTTCCCCCTCTGCCGCTGCAAACACAAGTGGTTCCTCAGTCAGGAGCTTTGTTCTCAGAAACACAGGCTTTTAGTCATAGGCCTGAAATCAGCTTTTACTCGAGTCCCAATTTCAAACATTCAAGCTTTACTACACTGATGAACATAGCAAATGTTTAAAAAAATGTCCCTTCTATCAGACTAATCACCTTTGTCATCAAAAGGACAGAAAAAGAACACCTGCACGGATATGACACAGGGCTGAGACAAACTACCTACTATGGCCTCTCCTTGGATAATCATGTAGAATATCATTAACACCCTGTACCAGTCCTGAGCTAGGCATGCTTCTGGGTATGGAGAGGTAAAGTGGGGGAAAGGTTTTCATTGAGCACAATTTGCATTACTCATATTAGGGCCACCTAAAGCTATGTTTTTTTTTTTTTCTTTTTTTTTTCTTTTGAGTTGTTCTTGAAGTCACCCTTGGCTTTATGAAGTTCTTAACTCACCTCTTGTTGAATTCCATCTGCCTTTTAATTCCACATCTTAAACCATAGATGATCTGGGCTTCTCCATTCATCCACACCTGAATCGAAGACCCCCAATATTCCATCCCAAATGTCCACACCCACAGTTGCATTTGGATGGGGAGCAGATGGGCAGAAAAGCAATTTATTTGGAGCCACTGAAGGCTGTCTTCATAGTAATAGAATAGAAAATGGCTGATGAACGGCTGTCAGCTTAAAGGAGAGAATGGCGGGTTAGAGGGTAGGCAGAGCATTAGCCCTCTGTTTCTCCCTACGATTCCCACCCCTGCTTCTGCTGTGACCCTAAAGGAGACACAAGCACAATGAAGAACTTGCCAGGCATCAAAGAGAGTGCAAGGCCGGAAGCCCCCTCCTCTCAACGGGAGGGCTCACCGCTTGCCCCTCCCTCCTGCACAGCTCCCTCCCAGCTGTCTGTCCACACATTTGTTCTCAGAAACAAAGCTCTCACAGGCAGAGACCTGCACTCCAGATTTCCGGAGAATACCCCCAATACTAAACATTCTATTCAGTGTCTTGTCAAACAGTCAGGGATATCACATCTGAAGTACATCCCTGCCTGTTAGCAGTGACAAATGTTGGGTTTGGGAAACATGGAATAATGAGTGTGACTGCACAATTTCAGAAATCTTGGTGGAGCTACCTGAAGCTTTAATGATTTATTCATTCAGTCTTCACTGAGACTCTTCTCCCCTTTACATTCTTAATTTGTATTGTCCAGCCCCAGCTTTAAGAGATTTGCTGTCTGAAGCCAGAGACTCTCAAGGTTTTTCTTAACCTTTTGTTCCACATAGGAACCAGAGATCCCTTTAGACCTTTCTGTAGCTGATCAGCAAATTAGGGCAACTTAAGTGGAGGCAATTTAAGTTGGAACAGTTGTAGAATATAAAATAGATGATTAGGGCTCTTGTGTCCAGGAAGAAGAATAGGTGGGGAGGGTCAGAATGGAGAAACAACACAGCCAGCATCTTCCTCCCCCAACAGTTTGCCCCTGTGAAAGAAGAAAAGAGCACAGGCACAAAGAGGACCCCCTTATGTACAAAGCCCAGCAGGGAGACTCCTGTTGCATAAAGAAGACTCCCCCTTGTCTTCTTCCCCCACACCATACCCTGTGCTGCCAGCAGCTGGTTCTCATGCACAACCTCTCGAGACACACAGTCTGGACACCACATTCTCTAAAGTGCCACAATTCCAAGTGTTCTGCATTGGTTTATTCATGTCGGGTGTCTTTTGAATTCTACACAATCATTTTATCTAGGACTTGAGTGTGAAATAAAGCTAATAGAGAAGTAGTAGACGTTTCCGAAATGGAAACTTACAAATGTTTTGTTCTATTTCTGATATTGTTTCAGTCCTCTGAGCTGTTACTACTCAGTTTGTGAAATTAAAATCTCCTTTCCATTTCCAGTTTTACATTGTCTGTAACATATCTACTCTAGGGGACCCAATTAACCTACATTGGAACTCAGTGCCCACAAGTATCTGAAGAAATTGAGCAGAAAAACTGAGGTCAGTCATTTGAGGCCAAATTCGTGCTGCTCTGTTCGAGACATACTGCACAATTTGTCTGTCAAAACCTCAAATTTAGAATGAAGCAGAATGGGGTTAGGAAGGGAGAACAAAAAACATGCCCACATTCCCATACCTCTCTGTCCCACCCCCACTTCTATAAGGAACCGACACAAAAGAGAAGCCAGTGCTCCTAGAAGGCTCTCCTGAGGTCAGAGAGTCCCCTTTTGTCCCCCTCTCCTCCCCTAGGCTCTCCTCAGCACTCTGACACTGGTGATTTTGTCTTTAGAAAT
Source organism: Taxidea taxus jeffersonii (assembly GCA_003697995.1). Classification (NCBI taxonomy): domain Eukaryota; kingdom Metazoa; phylum Chordata; class Mammalia; order Carnivora; family Mustelidae; genus Taxidea; species Taxidea taxus. The sequence goes on along the minus strand of ML105662.1, from coordinate 119,638 downwards.
AATGCCTGTACAGAATGTGCCATTATACCAGATTTCCCTTGGATCCCCTAATTTTAATCATTTTGCCTTGTACCTAGCCACACATCCATTCTCCATACCCTAACAATAAGGAATGCAGCAAAGAACAAAAAGCACACGTTTATGAAGGTAAGCCATCACTACCTGTTTTTCTCTTTAGTTTTTATGATGTGTTCTTATGCTGTCAAGCTCTTAACCCACTCCTTGTCAAAGCCCCGCAGCCATTTCATTCTGTGTTAAACATCCACCCACGCACCCACCCACACATACAGACACACAAGCATGCAGAATATGAGGATTTAGTTTTTTTTTTTTCTTCTACACATACATCAGCGATCTTAGTTGTCTCTTTCAAACCCCAGGGACCTGCAATTACATGTAGGAAGATTAGTGGGATGACAGAATGAGGTAATTCGTGACAAGTAAAGCTTAGTCTAGTTTCTTCAGTAAGACACCAGAAAGTAGCTCATCAAATACAGAGAGCTCAGAGAAAGGGAGTAACAAACAGAAAAGGTCAAGATCCATCCATTGCCACTGCTGATACTATTGCTGACTACGAAGAGGCATTTGCACAGGGTGAGACTCTGTACGGAGGTACAAAGAGGTGACGGAGAGCTGTAACTTGAAAAATTCCCAGAGTTCAGAAAGGAGTATGAGATATTTGTGTTATGACCAGGCAAACTAGTCTTGGACAGGCACCTGGGACATTAAGTAGAGATACCAGAAAGGGCATACATTAGTTGCAGGAAAATAAGATCTATAACTAGGAGAAAAATCACTTAACATAAATAGAGTTAGAAATTATAGGGGTGATGGAATCAGCAAACAATGAAATAACAAACCACATTTTAAACCTATGTTTCAATTTGAACATAAAAGAAAAAAAATGGAACTTTTAGAGCTGGGAAGTATGACTGAAGTGAAAATCTCACAGGGCAGGCTAAAGATTACCGAAAAAAATGACAAGAGTAGTGAAAGATATTACAATAAAAACTATCCAAACACAGGAATAGAGAGTTAAAAGAAAACACAGAGATTTATGGGACTATGAGTGAAAATACAACATAGGAGAGTTGGGAGAGTGTACATGCAAACTACCTATCTGATAAGGGGTTAATATGTAAAATATATAAGGAAGTCATACAACACAATATTAAAACAAATTAATTTTTAAAATGGGCAAAGATATAACTTGGAATTTTTTTGAAGGTCAATATCCAAATGACCAACAGGTACATGAGAATGTGCCCAACATCACTGATCATTTAATTTGAAAAGCAAAATAACACCATGAGGTGCTATCACCTCATACCTACTGTGATGGCTATTACCAAAAGGCAACTGATATAAAATATCGTCAGTAATGTGGAGAAAAGGGAACCCTCATGCAATGTTGGTGGGAATATAAACTGGTGCAGCCACTATGGAAGACAACATGGAGGTCCTTAAAAATTAAAATAAAAGTACTGTATGATTCAGCAATTCTACTTTTTTTTTCTTTTAAAGATTTTATTTATTTATTTGACAGACAGATCACGAGTAGGCAGAGAGGCAGGCAGAGAGAGGTGGGGAGGCAGGATCCTTGCTGAGCAGAGAGCCCAGTGTGGGGCTCAATCCCAGGACTCTGAGATCATGACCTGAGCTGAAGGCAGAGGCTTTAACCCACTGAGCCACCCAGGTGCCCCTCAGCACTTCTTGATATATACATCATATCCGAAGGATAAGAAATCACTTTCTTAAAGAGATGTCTGTACTCCCATGTTTATTACAGCATCATGTTGGTCAAGATATGGAAACAACCTATGTGTCTGTTAATGGATGATGGATATATATATATAATGGAATATACATAATAGAATATTATTCAGTCATAGAAAGAAGAAAAACCTGCCATTTATGACAACATGGATGGATCCTGAGAGCATTACACTAAATGAAATAAGCCAGACAGAGAAAGGCAACTGCTGTATGATATCACTTATACATGAAATCTAAAGGAAAAACAAAAACAAAAAACCCAAAATTACAAAAAACAAAAACAAAACAAACCAAACACACTCATAGAAACAACACATTGGATGTTTCTATTATCTAAGACATTATAGATATTACAGGTTTCAAGATTTTTATTCCCTCCAGTAATAGGGTCGACTCCAATTAAGGTTCAATACCAAACCAGTAATTGTTTCCCAAATGGTTTTAATATACCACCATGTCTGGGAATCAGAATTCAACAATCACTGGATTTTGCCATAAATTTTAGTTTGCATAAATGTGAATTAAACTTACATTCAAATTGTATCTGATGTAGATCATAGTGATCCAAAAGCACTGCTTAAGCCACCACTTTTTGCAATGTGAACATAATTTACCATTGTTCAGGCTCCTATTTTAATATGTCTTTCTGGGTAGTTTTATGGATGGCCATTAGCAATATTCTCAGATTAGAATATGTGCCATCCAAAATCCTGATTGCTTTGCTGAACTAGATTCCAGGAAATTTGAAGTCCAGTTTCACACCTTTTTTTTTTTTTTTCCAATTCAAGCCTGTATTTATTTTTTTTCCATTTTTTTAAAAAAATTATTTATTCTTTTCAGTGTTCCAGAATTCATTATTTATGCACTACACCCAGTGCTCCATGCAATACATGCCCTCCATAATACCCACCACCAGACTCACCCAACTTCCCACACCTCCAAAACCCTCAGTTTGTTTCTCAGAGTCCAGTCTCTCATGGTTAGTCTCCCTCTCCAATTTCCCCAGACTTCCTTCTCCTCTCCATCTCCCTATGTCCTCCGTGTTATTCCTTATGCTCCACAAATAAGCAAAACTATATGATAATTGACTCTCTCTGTTTGACTTATTTCACTCAGCATAATCTCTTCCAGTCCTGTCCATGTTGATACAAAAGTTGGGTATTCATCCTTTCTGATGGATGCATGATATTCCATAGTATATATGGACCATATCTTATTTAGCCATTCATTCCTTGAAGAGCACCTTGGCTCTTTCCAGATTTTGACAAGGTGGGATTTATCCATGGGATGCAGGGGTGGTTCAACATTTGCAAATCAATCAATGTGATAGAATAAGTCTATAAAAGAAGAGAGAAGAACCACGTGATCCTCTCAATTGATGCAGAAAAAGCATTTGACAAGATACAGTATCCGTTCCTGATTAAAACGCTTCGAAGTATAGAGATAGAAGGAACATTCCATAACTTCATAAAATCTGTCTATGAAAAACCCACAGTGAATATCATTCTCAATAGGGAAAAGCTGACAGCCTTCTCTTTGAGATCAGGAAGACGACAAAGATACTCACTCTCACCACTCTTGTTCAACATAGTGTTAGAAGTCCTAGCAACAGCAATCAGGCAACAAAGAGAAATAAAAGGTATTCAAACGGCAATGAAGAAGTCAAACTCGTTCTCTTCACACATGACATGATACTTTATATGGAAAACCGAAAAGACACCACCCCCAAACTACTAGAACTCATACAGTAATGTGGGAGGATACAAAATCAATGCACAGAAATCAGTTGCTTTCTTATACACTAACAATGAAAATACAGAAAGGGAAATTAGAGAATTGATTCCATTTACTATAGCACCAAGAAATATAAGAAATATGGGAATAAACCTAACTAAAGAAGTAAGGGATCTGTACTCAAGGAACTACAGAACACTCATGAAAAAAATTGAAGAAGACACAAAAAGATGGAAGACCAGTCCATGCTCATGAATTGGAAGAATAAACATTGTTAAAATGTCTAGGCTGCCTAGAGCAATCTAAACTTTCAATGCAATACTGATCAACATTCCACTGACATTTTTCAAAAGCTGGAGCAAACAATCCTAAAATTTGTATGGAACCACAAGAGACCCAGAATTTCTTAGGAAGTGTTGAAAAAGAAAAACAAAACTGGGGGCATCACATTGCCTGATTTCAAGCTTTACTACAAAGCTGCGATCACCAAGACAGCATGGTACTGGCCCAAAATCAGACACATAGACCAGTGGAACAGAGTAGAGAGCCCGGATATGGACCCTCAACTTTATGGTCAACTAATCTTTGACAAAGCAGGACAAAATATAGTGGAAAAAAGACAGTCTCTTCAATAAATGATGCAGGGGAAATTGGACAGCTATGTGTAGAAGAATGAAACTTGACCATTCTCTTTAACCATACAAAAATATAAACTCAAACTGGATAAAAGACCTCAACATGAGGCAGGAATCCATCAGAATTCTAGAGGAGAACATAGGCAGTAACCTCTTCAACATCAGCCACAGAAACTTCTTTCAAGATATGTCTCTAAAGGCAAAGAAAACAAAAGCGAAAATGAATTTCGGAACTTCATCAAGATCAAAAGCTTCTGCACAGAAAAGGAAACAGTCAACAAAACAAAGAGGCAACCCACAGAATGGGAGATGATATTCGCAAATGACAGTACAAAAGGCTGATACCCAAGATCTCTAAAGAACTCCTCAAACTCAATGCACACAAAACAGATAATCACATCAAAAGTTGGGCAGAAGACATGAACAGACAGTTCTCCAAAGAAAATACCCAAATGGCTAACAGACACATGAAAAAATGATCATCATCACTAGACATCAGGGTGATTCAAATCAAAACCACATTGAGATCCCACCTTACACCAGTTAGAATGGCCAAAATTAGCAAGACAGTAAACAACATGTGTTGGAGAGGATGTGGAGAAAGGGGAAGCTTCTTACACTGTTGGTGGGAATGCAGCCACTTTGGAAAACAGTGTGGAGATTCCTTACAAAATTAAAATAGAGCTACCCTATGACCCTGCAATTGCACTAATGGGTATTTATCCCAAAGATAAAGATGTAGTGAAAAGAATGGCCATCTCTACCCCAATGTTCATGGCAGCAATAAAAGGGAGAGATCACAAACAACACCAAGGAAATAGAAACAATTACCAGAAATTATTATCAAGGGGTGCCTGGGTGGCTCAGTGGGTTAAAGCCTCTACCTTTGGCTCAGGTCATGATCCCAGGGTCCTGGGATTGAGCCCTGTGTTGGGCTCTCTGCTCAGCGGGAAGCCTGCTTCTCTTCCTCTCTCTCTCTGCCTGCCTCTGCCTGCCTCTCTCCCTGTGATCTCTGTCTGTCAAATAAATAAATAAAATCTTAAAAAAGGAAATTATTATCAATATGCCAATAAGTTAAGCAACCCTCATGAAGTGAATGCATTCCTGGAAACCTATAAACTTCCAAAACTGAATCAGGAAGAAATTGACAACCTGAAAAGACCAATATCTAGTAATGAGATTGAAGCAGTGATCAACCCCCCCCCAAAAAAAAAAAAAACACACACACAAGAACCCAGGACCTGATGGATTCCCTGGGGGATTCTACCAAACATTCAAAGAAGTACTACCTATTCTTCTGAAACTGTTTCAAATAATTGAAGCAGAAGGGAAACTTCCAGACTCTTTAGAAAGCCAACATTACCCTGATCCCCAATCCAGGCAAATATCCCACCAGAAAAGAGAATTTCAGACCAATATCCCTGATGAATATGGATGCTAAAATTCTCAACAAGATCCTAGCTAATAGGATCCAACAGTACATTAAAAAGATTATCCATGAGGTCTGTAATTAAATTCTAGTTGTTTAACATAAAATGTAATATTGGTTTTAGAAGTAGAATTTAGTGATTAATCACTTATATATAGCACCCAGTGCTCATCACCAGTGCCCTCCTTAATACCTGTCACCCATCAACCTTCAATTTGTTCTCTATAGCCAAGAGTCTCTTATGGTTTGCCTCCCCCTCTTTTCTTTCCTTCCCTTACATTCATCTGTTTTGTTTCTTAAACTCCCCATATGAGTGAAATCATATTGCTTTTGCCTTTCTCTGACTGACATAATTTGCTTAGTATAATACACTATAGCTCCATCCATATCATTGCAAATGGGAAGATTTCATTCTTTTTGGTGGTTGAGTAATATTTCATTATATACATATACATATCACTGATTTTTAAAAATATTTTATCTATTTAGAGATAGTATAGGTAGGAGAAGGGGAGAGGGAGAAAGAGAATTGCAAGAAGACTCCATGCTGAGTATGGATCCCAATATGGGGTTTGGTCTCATGAACTTGAGACCATTTCCCAACCCAAAATCAAGAGTCAGAAGCTTAAGCAACTGAGGCACCTAGGTGCCCTCATAATGCATCTTCTTTAACCATTCATTAGTCAGTGGACATTTGGGCTCTTTCTGTCATTTGGTTATTGTTGATAAATCTGCTATAAATATCAGGGAGCATGTGCCCCCCTTCGAATCTGTATTTTTGTATCCTTTTGGTACATACCTAAGAATGCAATTTCTGCATCATAGGGTAGTTCTTTTAACTTTTTCAGGAACCTCCATACTCTTACAGACTGGCTGCACAGTTTGGTCTCCCATCAAAGGTGTAAGAGCATTCTCCCTTCGCCACATTTTTGCCAACATCTGTTGTTTCCCGCATTGTTAATTTTAGCCATTGTGACAGGTGTCAAGTGATATCTTGTTGTACCTTTAATTTGTAGTTCCCTGATGATGAGTGATGTCGAACATCCTTTCATGAGTCTGTTAGCCATCTGTATGTCTTCTTTGGAAAAATTTCACTTCATGTCTTCTTCCCATTTTTAACTGTATTTTTTTGCTTTTTGGGGTGTTGTGTTTGATAAGTTATTTATAAATTTTGGATACTAACCCTTTATCAGATATGTCATTTGCAAATAAATTCTCCCAGCCCTCAGGTTACCTTTTGTTTTTGTTTTTGTTTTATTGTTTCCTTCACTGTGCAGAAGCTCTTTAGCTTGATGGAGTCCCAATACTTCATTTTCACTTTTTCTTCCCTTGAAACCAGAAATGTGCATAATAAGAAGTTACTATGGCCTATGTCAAAAAGGTTGCTGGCTGTGTTCTCCTATAGTGATAATGTCTATACTTCCCAAACCAATCTACACACTTAATGCAATCCTTACCAAAACACCACCAACACTTTTTACAGAGCTGGAACAAGCAATCCTAAAATGTGTATGGAAGCAAAAAAAAAAAAAAATCCCAAAATAGCCAAAGCAGCATTGGAAAGGCATTGGAAACCTGGAGGCATTACAATTCTAGACTTCAAGCTATATTATAAAGTTGTAGTCATCAAAACAGTATGGTAGTGGCACAAAAACAGACACAAAGATCAATGGTACAGAATAGAAAACCCAGAAACAGACCCACAACTATGTGGTCAATTAATTTTAAGACAGTGTCTTCAACAAATGGTGTTGTGAAAACATAACAGCAACATGCAAAAGGAAAAAAAAAATAGGAACAACTTTCTTACAACAGTCACAGAAATAAATTCAAAATGGATGAAAACCTAAATGTGAGACAGGAAGCCATAAAAATCTTATAGGTAAAAAAAAAAAAATCTTATAGGTTTCTCATTCTTATTTTTTGCCTTCTAGCTTTAAAAATCCCTCTAAACTAAACAGAATGAATTTGTTTAAAGCTCTTCAAAGTTGTGGTCCAGTGGAGCACCCCATTTGTTTACCTGACCTTAACAGTACTACAGTAAGACCTTTGCAATGACCATCTCATTGTCTGCTTTATTCATCCATCCCTGAACAATCATTAAAGGGTTTCCATCCTTTTGGACAAGTGCCTTAATTATTTTCTTCCTCCATTTTTTTTGGTGGATAATTTTCTTAGCTTCTGAAAGGCCCGTAAAGAGCCAGTGAGACCAGAAAAAAAGGAAAGAAAAAGAAAGATATAGCATCTCAGAATATCGACTTACTTCCTAGCAGTAAGCTTACATGATATGTCCATGTGAAAGAAAACTCCTTGATTATTACATTATCATGACTTGGGTAAGGATATTATTAAATGGATGGACATACTCATCATCCTAAAGCCAATCCAGCATGCCTTTCATACACAGCATATCAGCCACCTGATCTGAAAAATAACACCTGGGGAGAGAGTAAAATTTCCTAAGGGTATACAAACCTTAAAGTATCTTTTCTCAGTATATCAGACTAGCTGTTCACTCAGCATTAACCTACTCTGTTTACATAATGTACAGCCATCTGTGATTGTTGAATAGTAAGCTGTGGGTTCTGCATCAACCCCAATATGCTCCTCCATTGGGCAACATTAAAAATAAAGTAGACAACTGAAAAAATAAAATGACATTAAAAAATAAAAACGATGGAGGCATAGTACTCCATAGTATATATGGACCACATCTTTATCCATTTGTCCATTGAAGGGTGTCTTGGTTCTTGGCCTCCATCAGAAAAGATGAATACCAAACTTTTGTATCAACATGGATGGGACTAGAGGAGATTATGCTGAGTGAAATAAGTCAAGCAGAGAGAGTAAATTATCATATGGTTTTTGCCTATTTGTGGAGAATAAGGAATAACATGTAGGACATGGGGAGATGGAGAGGAGAAGGGAGTTGGGGAAAATTGGAGGGGGAAACTAACCATGAGAGACTGTGGACTCTGAGAAACAAACCAAGGGTTTTGGAGGGGTGGGGAGGTGGGAGGTTTGGTGAGCCTGGTGGTGGGTATTATGAAGGGCACATATTGCATGGAGCACTGGGTGTGGTGCATACACAATGAATTCTGGAATACTGAAAAGAAATAAAAAAAATAAATAAAAATTTTAAAAATAAAGGAGGAAAAAGAAAAAAAAATAAGCAGATAAATTTCTTTATGTCTTTCTTTTTCTCCTTCCTTCCTTCCTTCCTTCCTCCTTTTCCTTACTTTCTTTCCTTTCCCATCTTCCTCCCTTTCCTTTCTAGCTCTCTTCACCCTCTCTCCCTCACTCCTTCTCTCTCTTTTTCTTTCTTTCTTCTTTCTTTCTTTCTTTCTTTCTTTCTTTCTTTCTTTCTTTCTTTCTTTCTTTCTTTCTTTCTTCTTTTCTCCTATCTATCAAATGAGATGACTGCTTCCCATTGCATCCCTTATTTTCAATAGTTTCTTGGTTTTGAGACCCCAGATCCACTATGTTACCTTCTTGGTGACCAGAGGTTATTCTAGAATAATTTCCCATTTGTTGATTACCCTTAGGCTTGTGGCTATAGCTAAGACCGTCCAAAATCCAAGCTTAGTACAGGTCCAGATTCTGCTCAACAATCTCCTCTACTTAATTTTAAATATTTAATTTATTTACTTGGGAGAAGGGAGAGAGATGGAGGGAGAGAGACAGAGCAAGTGCAAGTTGGTGGGGGAGGTGAAGAGGAAGAGGGAGAAACAGACTTCCAACTGAGCAGGGACCCCAGGGCTTGATTCCAGGACCCATAGATTGTGACATGAGCAGAAGACAGATGCTTAACTGACCGAGTCACCCATGTGATTCCCCCCCTCTACTTAATTTTAGCTATCACCAATAAAAATTACCAGGGTATTATATAATTTAGATTTTTAAACTTAGTTTGCATTGCCGTAGGTATTCAGTGAGCCAACTTTTAAGCAGTTGGTTCTATCATTTTTTTTTTAATTGGAAAACGTTTTTTTGGGTCCTAAATCCTGTTAGTAACATTTTACCTCCAGTAAGTGATCACAACAGAGCTGCTACTCATTACGGGTGATCTGGTTGCCACTCATGCATCTAATGTTTGCTATCCCTTGCTTATTTCTACATCCTTTTTCCAAATAATGCTTCCACCATGGTTCAGTCAGTCAGAGCCATTCTTGTGAATCCCTCCTTTAGTACAAATTTGAAAACTGGGTTTCCAATGCAACCCCCTGTACTGATGATTCACTAAGACTCACAGGACTCAATAAAGTTATTATACTCACAGTATGGTTTATTATAGTGAAAGTAAACATTAAAATCAGAAAAAGGAATAGGTGCATGGAGTGAAGTCCAAAAGAAACAAATGCAAGCTTTCAGTTGTCCTTTGCTGGTGGAGTCACCTGATATGCTTAATTCTCCCAGCAACAGTGTGTGACAATATGTGTGAATTGTTGTCATCATGAAAAGTTCAACTGAACCTTGTTGGCCGGAGATTTTCTTGAAGGTCATTGACAGAGGCATGTAGCTCCTTCACAACTAACCACAACTACTCAAACTTCAGTGTCTCTGGCCAAAATAAGGAACTCACCATAAGTCACATAGTTAACATAAACTATCTGATGAAACTGGTGCTATGGGAGCCAAGGCCTCCATACAAAAACACTCTCATCAGGTGAGAAATCTCAAGGGCTTAGAGATCATCTTCCAGGACCAGGGCAAGGGTCAGTCATGAAGACAGGTCTTAGAATTATTCAGGTCTGAACAGTCCAGGAATATTTCATGCATAATCTTTAACTGATATTGCAAAACCGTACTTACCATTTTTAAGGAGTGCATGCATTGTGATGAGCACGCAGTGTTATAGATAACTAATGAATCATTGAACACCACATCAAAAATTAATGATGTACTATACAGTGGCTAACTGAACATAATAAAAACAAATAAACAAAAACAGAAACAAAAAGTTAAAGAAATATAAAAGCAAATAAATTTACAGATCAATTTTCCTCATGAACATAAAAAAACAAACAAAAAAAATATAACAAAATAGAAATGGAGGGGCGCCTGGGTGGCTCAGTGGGTTAAGCCACTGCCTTAGGCTCAAGTCATGATCTCAGGGTCCTGGGATCAAGCCCCATATCAGGCTCTCTGCTCGGTGGGGAGCCTGCTTCCCTCTCCCTCTCCCTCTGCCTGCCTCTCTGCCCTACTTGTGATCTCTCTCTGTCAAATAAATAAATAAAATCTTAAAAAAAAAGAAATGGAGGTGGGTGGGGGGATGGGTTAAGTAAGTGATTGGAATTAAAGAGTACGCTTATTGTGATGAATACCAAGTGTTGAACAGAAGTGTTGATCACTATATTGCATACTAGTATTACACTGTATGCTAACTGAAATTTAAACAAAAATTTAAAAATATATTAATAAATTGAATCTAGAAATATTTGAAATGCCTAATACATAAGGAACAAATAGAATTTATCTCTGAAATGTAAGCTTGATTGCACACATAACAATCAATCAATGTAATTTACCATGTAAATATAAGAAATTAGAAGAATTATATAATCATCTCAGTAGATGCAGGGAATTCATATGACTAATCAGACCCATTCATGATAAAACTTTTCAACAATCTAGGAATAGAAGAGAACTTCCTCAACTTGATAAAAAGCATCTTTGAAAAACCTACACATAGCATCATACTTAAGAGACACAAATTGAATGTTTTCTTCTTAAGATAAGAAGAGCAGCAAGGATGCCCTCTCTTACCACTTCTATTCAACAGTGTATTCTAGGCCCTAATCACTGCAATCAAGAAGTAAAAGTAAATAAAGTCTGTGCAGATTAGAATTTAACAGGTAAAACTCCCTTTTTTTATGTAGATGAAATGTTTATCTCTGTAGAGGGCCTTTTCAGAGTAATCAACAAAAACTACCCAAAAATCTACCAAAAAATTAGTGAGTTTAGCAAGTTTGTGTGATCAAAAAAATACAAAAATTTTATATCTATATGTTAACATTGCAAGATTAAAAAGTATAATTTAAAATAACAGGTAGAATGACATTAACATTCATTGCTAGGATAAATTCAAGATGACCTAAATAAGTTCATGAATGAAGACTCAGTTTTACCAAGATGTCAAGATTCTGAAATAGATCTAAAGTTTCAACATAATCCAAAATAAGTACTAGTGGGTTCTTTTTGGGGGAGGAAATTTTCAAACTATTTCTATAATCTACATGAAAGTACTAATTTATATGGAATAGCTAAACATATTTGAAAAAGTTAGAGTGCTATAGTAATTGAGTGCGTTACATGCCTAAGGATAGATATATAGATTTTAATAAATCAGGATACATCCAGCAATAGACCCACACCCATGTGGTCAATTGATTGTTGACAAAGATGCCAAGTTAATTCAATAGAATAAGACTAATCTTTTCAACAAATTGTTCTGGAAAAATAACAACAGATAAACCACAAATGTTTTTCTTCTACCATACACAAGTGACTTAAGATAATCTGAGCCCTAAATGTAAGAAATAAAACTATAAAATTTGGAGAAGTCAGAGAAATAAATCAACATACAGGAAGAAATACTATGTAACATTACCTAACCCTTAATGTCCACCAGTAAATCAAACCCAAAAGGGGCCCCACAGCTTGAAGGACATGCATGCCTAGAGCTTGCAGATTCCTGGCAGAACTTTACTGCACAGTGCTGCTCCTTCTCACATTCCAACAGCTTGGGCCCACTTTAACCTAGAAATAAAGTTTTCACAGATGGACTTGGGTAACAGATTTCTTGGGAGAATCTCAGTTTTAAATTGAATAGTTTCCACTCCAAAAGATTTGCCCAAGTCCTGAACCCCTAATACCTGTGAATGTGACCTTATTTGGAAATAGGGTTTTTGCTGATATAATTAAGTTAAAGATAGGGTATAAAATAATCCCATATGAGATTTAAAGGAAAAAACCCTGCAGCTACTGGCATGAAAGGTGAAATGATATTTAAAACATAGAAACACAGGGAAGAAGGCAATGTGAAGAGACAAGCAGAGATAGAAGTGCTAGAGCTAAAGCAAGAATTGCTGGCAACAACCAGAAGTTGGGAGAGAGGCAAGACAGGATTATACCCCAGAACCCTGGAAAGAAACCACCCTGCCTAACTCTAGATTTTGGAACTGTGATATACAGAACTATGAAAGGATACATTTCTGTTGTTTTTGGAAAGTTTGTTGTAATTTGCTATACAATCCAAAAAATTATACACAAAATAAACTTATATAGATTTCCTGAAAACTGCTCACCTTGTGAAGAGTTCTTAGTTCTGTCAAATTGCAACTTCTTTTTCTTTATTATTATTATTATTATTATATGTTAATCACTATATAGTATGTCATTAATTTTTGATGTAGTGTTCCAGGATTTATTGTTTACCTACAACACACAGTGCTCCACGCAATATGTATCCTCCCTAATACCCATGATGATGCCAACCCATTCCCCTACCACCTCCCCTCTAAAACACTCAGTTTGTTTCTCAGAGTCCACAGTTTCTCATGGTTCATCTCCACCTCAGATTCCCCCCTTTCATTCTTCCCTTCCTTCTCCTAATGTCCTCCATGCTATTTTTTATGTTCCTCAAGTAAGTGAAATTAAAAATAGAGCTACACAACCTCTTTTTTAAAAAGATTTTATTTATTTATTTCACAGACAGAGATCACAAGTCAGACAAAGAGCACACTTAGGCAGAGAGGGAGGCAGAGAGGGAGAGGGAAGCACGCTCCCTGCTGAGCAGAGAGCCCAAATCAGGGCTGATCCCAGGACCCTGGGATCATGACCTGAGCTGAAAGCAGAGGCTTTAACCCACTGAGCCACCCAGGCACCCCCACAACTTCTTTTTTCATTGTATGTCTCAATTCATGTTTAATAAGATGGTGTTGGATGTTGCTTGCTAAATTCTTTACATATTTATGTAAGATCTTTAAATATACTAACCTTTTATCAGATAAGTCATCCAAAATTATTTTCTCCTATTCTGAAGGTTGCCTTTTAGTTTTGTTGATTGTTTCAACAACGTTTGCTATGCAGAGGCCTTTAATTTCATGAAGTCCCAATAGTTTATTTTTGCTTTTGTTTCCTTACACTGGAGACATATCTAGAAAGAAAGTGCTGCAGCCAATGTCAAAGAGGTTACTTACTGAGTTCTCCTGGGATTATAATGATTTCCTGTCCCACATTTCAGTCTTTAATCCACTTTGAATTTGTTTTCTGTATGGTATAAGAAAGTGGTTCACTTTCATTTTTTTGCATGTTGCTGTCCAGTTTTCCCAACGTCATTTGTTGAAAAGACTGACTTTTTTTTTTCCATTGGCTATTCTTTCTTCTCTGTTGAAGATTAATAGACCACATAGTTGTGGATTAATTTCTGCATCTTTTGTTCTATTCTTTTGATCTATGTGTCTATTTTTGTGCCAGTACCATATAGCTTGATCACTACAGAACCAAAAAAAAAAAAAAAAAAAAAAGCCAATAAATCGGTTAAAAAAAGGGCAGAAGACATGAATTCAATTTTTCCAAAGAAGCCAACCGATGACCAACAAACACATGAAAAGATGCTCAACAGTGCTGACCATCAGGGAAATACAAATGAAAACTACAATGAAATATTACCTTACACCCGTCAGAATGGCTAAAATTTACAAAACAGAGAACAACAGGTGTTGCCAAGGATGCAGAGAAAGGGGAGCCCTCTTACATTGTTGGTGTGAATGCAAACTGATTCAGCCTCTCTAGAAAACAGTATGGAGGTTTCTCAAAAAGTTAAAATTGGAACTCCCCTATAACCCACTACTGGGTATTTAACCAAAAGATACAAAAATGCTAATTCAGTGGCGCCTGGGTGGCTCAGTGGGTTAGGGCCGCTGCCTTCGGCTCAGGTCATGATCCCAGGGACCTGGGATCGAGCCCCACATCGGGCTCTCCGCTCTGCAGACAGCCTGCTTCCTCCTCTCTCTCTGCCTGCCTCTCTGCCTACTTGTGATCTCTGTCTGTCAAATAAATAAATAAATAAAATCTTTAAAAAAATTTTAAAAATGCTAATTCAGAGGGATATATATACCCCAATGTTTGTAGCAGTTTTATCAACAATAGCCAAATGATGGAAAAAGCCAAAATGCCCATCAGCTGATGAATGGATTAAAAAGTGGTGTGTGTGTGTGTGTGTGTGTGTGTGTGTGTGTAATTACTCAACCACCAAAAATAATGAAATCTTGCCATTTGCAGTGATGTGGAATGAATATACGAGGAAAAAAGAGAATTATTAAGAAACAGACTCTTTTTTAAAATTTTCAAGACTTTCTATTTGGTGGGGTTAGATAATTTCCTAAAATCAGCTAGTCATTATTATTATTACTATTATTTATCATACAGTACTTCATTAGTTTTTGATGTAGTGAACCATGATTCATCGTTTGCATATAACATTCAGTGCTCATTGCAATATGTACCCTCCTTAATTCCCATAACTAGGCTAATCCATCCCCCCACCTACCTCCCCTCTGAAAACCTCAGTTTGTTTGCCATAGTCCACAGTCTCTAATAGTTTGTCTCCCCTTTATTTTTCCCTTCCTTCTCCTAACATCCTCAATGCTATCCCTTATGCTCCACAAATAAGTGAAACTATATGATAATTGTCTTTCTCTGTTTGACTTATTTCACTTAGCATAATCCCCTCCAGCTTCATCCATGTCCAAGCAAATGTTGGGTATTCATCTTTTCTGATGGCTGAGTAATATTCTATTGTATATATGGACCACATCGTCTTCATCCATTCATATGTTGAAGGGCATCTTGGTTTCTTCCACAGTTTGGCCATTGTGGACAATGCTGCTATGAACATTGGGGTCTTAACTACAGAGAACAAAGTGATGGTTATCAGAAGTGAGTTGGGTGGTATAGATTAAATAGGTGATGGTGATTAAGGAGCATACTTGTGATAAGCACCAGGTATTGTATATAACTGTTGAATCACTAAATTCTACACCTGATACTAATATTAAATTGTATGTTAACTAACTGGAATTTAAATTAAAACTTGAGAAAAAAAAGAAAAAGAAACCTAACTATTGTATATACTGTACTAATAATTACACAGTCACCTTCTATGTTTTTTCTTCCTTACTTTTTTTTTTTTTTTTTTTTTTTTTTTAGAGAGAGAGAGAGAGATCACAAGTAGGCAGGGAGGCAGGCTGGGGCGGAGGGGAAGCAGCCTCCCTGCTGAGCAGAGAGCCCAATGTGCTGCTCTATCCCAGGACCCTGGGATCATGACCTGAGCCTAAGGCAGAGGCTTTAACCCACTGAGCCACCCAGGCACCCCCCTTATGATATTTTAATAACATTTACTTTTATCTAGCTTACTATACTGTAAGAAACAGTCGGGGCCCCTGGATGGCTCAGTGGGTTAAACCTCTGCCTTTGGTTCAGGTCATGGTCTCAGGGTCCTAGGATCCAGCCCTGCATCAGGCTGGGAGCAGGGAGCCTGCTTCCCCACTTTCTCTGTCTGCCACTCTTCCTACTATTATTTCAAATAAATAAATGGAGAATCTAAAAAAATAAAGAATATGCACAAAACAAAAATGTGTTAATTGACTGTTTTTGTTATCAGTAAGGCTTCCAGTCAAGTGTAGGTTATTTGTAGTTAATTTTTTGGGGGAATCAAAATTATACATGGATTTTTTACAGCATGGGGGTGGGGGTTCAGTGTCCCTAATCCCCATGCTGTTCAGGGGACAACTGTATTGCAAAGTTGGAAACCTTAAATTGCTTAAATTGCTGATGGGAATATAAAGTGGTACTGCCACATTGGAAAGCAATCTGACCATATCCAAAAATGTTAAACCTAAAGTTACCATATGATAACAATTCCACTCCTAGGTATATGCCCAAAAGAATGTAAAACTGGCACTGAAACAATACATGTACACAAATGTTCATAGAAGCACTATTCAAAACTGCCAAAAGATTGAAACTACTCAAATGTAAATAAACTGAGAAATACACAAGAAGATATGGTAGGGCCTCGCCATATAATGGAATATCCTTTAGCAGAGAAAAAGAGGAATGAAGTATAAAATACTGATGCATGATACAACATGGTAAATGAATCTTGAGAACATTATGCTACCTGAAAGATGGTAGACACAAAATACACAAAAGGCCACATATTATATGATTCCATTTATATAAAAAGTCCAGAATATGCAAACCCTAAAGGTAAAAAGCAGATCAGTGGTTCCCAGGGTTCTAGTAGGAAATAAATAATGACTGGGCATAGATACATAGTTTATTTGTGGGGTAATGAAAATGTGCTGGGATTGGATACTCAAGTTGTTTGCAAAATCTTGTGGAGATACTAAACAATACTGAATTATACACTTTAGAATGGTAAATTTTATGGTATGTGAGTTATATCTCAATAAACAAGAGTATGTGATTTTTGTAGAGAAATAGACACATTGACTGATGGAAGAGAATATAGAACTCTGAAACACTTCCTCATAAATATGGTCATCTAATTTTTGACAATATAACAAAATTAATTCAATGAATAAATGAATAAATAAAGGTCTTTTCAACTAACAGTACTAGAGGAATTGAATGTCCATTGCAATACAATCAACCTTGAGTTCTCAAAATATTACCTCAAAATGGATCACAGACATAAATGAAAATATAAACATAAAATTTAAAAAATGGCATAAAAGAGAAATTTCAGGGTATACAACAAAAGACTAAAAACAAAATCCATAACAGGAGAAATTGATGAACTGGACTTCATTAACATTATTTTTTTTTCCTCTGTGAAAGACTCTGTTAAGATCATGAAAAGAAACTACATACAGAAATATTTGTAAGCTATGTATTTAATAAAAAAACTTAGGTCCAGAACATATAAACAACTCTCAAAATCCAACAGAAAAAAAGAACACTAAGAAGGCTGAGCAAAAGACATAAAGAAACATTTAATTAAAAAGGATATACAGATGGCAAATAAGTTCATGAAAATACAGCCAACATTACAATCAGAAAAATGCAAGTTAAATTCAAAATGAGGTGTACACATCAGAATAGCTAAAATAAGAAAAAAAAAGTATAATGCAAAATGTTGGCTAATATGTGGAGAAGCTGGATCATTCTTATCTTATTGGTGGAAATTCAAAATTGTATAACTACTCTAGAAACAGGGAGTTTATTTAAAATTTAAATATATAACTACTATACTAATCAGAAATTGCATTATTCCACATATAAGTGAAAGGAATAACATGAATGACATGGGGAGATGGAGAGGAGAAGTGAGTTGGAGGAAATTGGAGAGGGAGATGAACCATGAGAGACTGTGGACTCTGAGAAACAAATTGAGGGTTTTGGAGGGGAGAGGGGGGTGGGGAGTTGGTGTATAAACAATGAATTCTGGAACAGTAAAAATAAATTTTAAAAATAAAAAAAATTAAAAATTAAAAAATAAAAAGAGAAAAAACAAAATCATTTTAAAAAGACTTAAATACAGAGAGCAAATTTTGGGGGACCTGGGTAGGGGGATGGGTGAATAAAGAGAATTAAGAGTACATTTAATGTGATGAGCACTAAATAATGTATAGAATTGCTGAATAATTATATTACACACCTGAAACTAATATAAAATTATATGTTAATTATACTTCAATAAAAAATAAAGTGGTGGCTGAAGTAATTATATTTCAATAAAAAAAAGAAACTGCATTCTTGGACATTATCCCAAAGATATGAGAACTGTATGTTTACACAAAGCCTATGAATATCTAGAACATATTTATTTATAATAATCCAACAACTGGAAAAACAAGCAAACAAACAAAACTAGATGCCCTTCAACCAGTGCCTTATTAAACAAACCAAAATGCATCTAAGCCATGGAATGCTATTCAGAAAAAAAGGGAGCTAAATGCATTATTAAGCATTTATTTAAGTTCCATTTAATAAACAGAGTGTAATATTAGTTTCAAGTGAACAATATAGTGATTCA
Source organism: Taxidea taxus jeffersonii (assembly GCA_003697995.1). Taxonomy (NCBI): domain Eukaryota; kingdom Metazoa; phylum Chordata; class Mammalia; order Carnivora; family Mustelidae; genus Taxidea; species Taxidea taxus. Next base: position 100,998 of record ML105662.1, on the reverse strand, counting down.
GCACTTCCATACAACACCCAGTGTTCATCACAACTGCCCTCCTTAATCCACATCACCTATTTAACCTATTTACAAACCACCCAATGACCCTCTTGATTTCTATAGTTCAAAATCGGTTTCTTGACTTACTATATTTAGCATAATACTTTGTAGCTCCATCCACATTGTTGCAAATGGTAAGATTTCATTCTTTTATGGCTAATAGTCCATTGGACTATTATATATATATATATATATATATATACACATAATTATATATATAGAATATATAGAATTCTATATATATTTATATATATAATATAGAATTATATATAAAAATATATATATAATTTATATATATAATATAGAATTATATATATATATATATATATAGAATGGATATATATATATATCCATTCTAATTAGTATTTTTGTTTCCTTTGGGTAAATACCCTGTAGTGCAATTATTAAATCATAAAGTAATTCTATTTTAACTTTTTAAGTAACCTCCATACTGTTTTCCAGAGTGGATGCACATAGAAAGTTTGCATTCCCACCAACTGCACAGGATTCCCTTTGCCACATCCTTACCAACACCTGATGTTTCTTGTACTGTTGATTTTACCCATCATGATGTGTGAAGTTATATCTCACTGTGTTTTTTTTTTTCTTGTTTGTATTTCCATGCTGTTCAGTAATGTTGAGCATCTTTTTAATGTGTCTGTTGTCATGTATGTCTTCTTTGGGGAAAAAAAAAAGTGTCTATTCATGTCTTCTGCCTAGCTTTTAATTTAATTATTTGTTTTCCAGGAGTTGAATTATATGTTCTTTATAGATTTTGGATACTAACCCTTTTTCAGATGTATCATTTGGAAATATCTTCTCCCATTCTGTAGATTGCCTTTTAGTTTTGTTGTTTCTTTCACTGTGCAAAAGCTTTTTGTTCTGATGAAGTCCCACTACCTTATTTTTGCTTTTGTTTCTCTTACCTCAGGAAACATGTCTATAAAGAAGTTGTCATATCCAAGAGGTTACTGCCAAAGTTCTCCTATAGAATTTTGACTGTTTTTGTTGTTGTTGTTGTTGATTTTGGTCTCACATTTAGGTCTTTAATCGATTTTGAATTTATTTTTGTGTATGGTATAATAAAGTGGTGTATTTACATTATTTTCCATGTTGCTGTCAGTTTACCCAACACCATTTGTTGAAGAGACTGTCTTTTTTCCATTGGCTATTCTTTTCTGCTTTGTCAATGATTAATTGACCATATAGTTGTGGGCTTATTTCTGGGATTTCCATTCTATTCTAGTGATCTATTTGTCTATTTCTGTGCCAGTACCATACTGTTTTGATTAATACAGCTTTGTAATATAACTTGAAGTCAGGAACTGTAATGCCTCCAGCTTTGTTTTTCCTCTTCAAGGTTGTTTTGGTTATTCAGGGTCTTTTGTGGTTCCATACAAATTTTAAAATTGTTTGTTCTAGCTCTGTAAAAAATGCTATTGTTATATCGATCAGGATTGCATTAATTTTGAAGATTGCTTTTAGTAATATAGACAATTTCTGCGGTGCCCCCTCCCCAATCCATGAGCATGAATTTTGGTGCAATTGTAAATGGGATTGATTTCTTAAATTCTCTTTCTGTTCCTTTATTATTAGTGTGTAGAAATGGAATAGTTTTCTGAACATTGATTTTATATCCTGGAACTTTAAATGAATTCATTTGTCAGTTCTACCAGTTTTCTGGTGGAATATTTAGGATTTTCTATATGGGACATCACATCTATCACATCATTTGCAAATAGTGAAATTTTTACTTTTTCCTTGCTGAGTTGGATGCTATTTATTTCTTTTTGTTGTCTGATTGCTGGAGCTAATACTTCCAGTACTACATTAAATAACAGGGGAGAGGGTGGACATCCCTGTCTTATTCCTGACCATTGAGGAAAAGCTCTCAATTTCTTCCTACTGAGGATGTTATTAGCTGTGGTAGTTTTGTATATGGCCTCTATTATGCTGAGGTATGTTCTTTATATCCATACTTTGTTGAGTGTTTTTATCATGAATGGAAATTGTACTTTGTCATATGTTTTTTCTTTTTTTTTAAGATTTTATTTTATTTATTTGACAGACAGAGATCACAAGTAGGCAGAGAGGCAGGCAGAGGGAGGAAGGGAAGCAGACTCCCTGCTGAGCAGAGAGCCCAATGCAGGGCTTGATCCCAGGACCCTGGGATCATGACCTGAGCTGAAGGCAGAGGCTTTAACCTGAGCCACCCAGGTGCTCCTGTCATATGCTTTTTCTGCATCAGTTGAGAGGATCATATCGTTCTTACCCTTTCTTGTATTAATGTAGTGTATCACACTGATTGATCTGCAAATATAGAACCATGCTTGTAACACAGGAATAAATCCCACATGATAGTGGTGAATATTTTTAATGTATTGTTGGATTCAGTTTGCTAGTATTTTATTGAGAATTTTTGTATCTATGTTCATCAGGGATATTGGCTTATAGTTCTCTCTCTCTCTCTCTCTCTCTTTTTTTTTTTTTTTTTAGCAGAGTATTTACCCGGTTTTGGTATCAGGGTAATGCTGGCTTCAGAGAATGAATTTGGATGTTTTCCTCCTTTTCTATTTTTTTTAATAGTTTGAGAAGAAAAGGGATCAAGTCTTCTTTAAATGTTTGGTAGAATTCTCCTGTGAAAACCATCTGGCCCTGCACTTTTGTTTGTTGGAAGTTTTTTGATTAATGATTCATTTTCTTTGTCGATTATCAGTCTGTTGAAGTTTTCTATTTCTTCTTCTTTCAGTTTTGGCAGTTTACATGTTTCTAGGAATTTATCCATTTCTTCTGGTTGTCCCATTTGTTGGCATTTAGTTTTTTTGTAAAGTCCTCTTATCATTGTTTGTATCTATGTGGTATTGCTTGTTATTTCTCCTCTCTCATTTGGGGTTTTATTTATTTGGTTCCTTTCTCTGTTCTTTTTTAAGTCTGGTTAAGGACTTATCAATTTTATTAATTTTTTCAAAGAACCAGGTCCTCATTTCATTAACCAGTTGTATTTTTTATTACTGTACATCATTTATTACTCCTATAATATTCATTATTCCCTTACCTCTGCTGAATTTAGCTTCATTTGCTGTTCTTTTTCTAGCTCCTTTGCATGTAATGTTAAGTTCTTTATTTGAGATTTTTCTTGTTTCTTAAGGTAGTCCTGTATTGCTATATACCTCCCTGTTAGAACTGCTTTGCACCATTCCAGAGATTTTGGATCATTGTGTTTTCATTTTCATTTGTTGCCATGTGCTTTTTTGTTTCTTATTTGATTTCCTGTTTGTCCCATTCATGGTCTGTAGCATATTTAACTGCCAGTTATCTGTGGTCTTTCTTGATTTTTCCTTGGTTTATCTTTTAGTTTCATAGCATTGTAGTCAGAAAAGGTGCATGGTATGACTTCAACATTTTTGTATTTGTTCAGGCTTGTTTTGTGACCTGGTATGTGATATACTCTGAAGAATGTCCCATGGGCACTTAAAAAGAAAGTGTATTCTGCTGCTTTAGGATGGAATGTTCTGAATATATCTGTTAAGCTCATCTAGTCCAGTGTGTCATTCAAAGCCTTTGTGCCCTTGTTTATTTTTTGTTTAGATAATCTTACATTGATGTAAGTGGGGTGTTGAAGTTCCCTACTATTATTGCATTTTTATCAATTAGCTCTTTTATGTTTGTTTTAATTGTTTTATATGCTTAGGTGCTCCAATAGTGGGTGCATAAATATTTATAATTGGTATATATTCTTGTTTAATTTTCCCCTTTTATGACATAGTCCTCTTTTTTGTCTCTTGTCACAGTCTTTTTTTTAAAGTCTGCTTTGTCCAATATATGTATTGATACTCTTCTTTTTGCCATCTTTCTCCATATCCTCCCTTACAATCTGAAGTTGTCTTTAGGTCTAAATAAAATAAAATAAAGTAAATAAAACAAAATAAAATAGTTTCTTGTAGGAGGCATAAATAAAGATTTCTTTTTACCCATTCTGACCCTCTATGTCTTTTGATTGTTTCATGTAGTACATTTACATTCAAATTAATTATTGATAAATATGCATTTGTGTCATTTTATTACTCATTTTATTGTTTCTGGAAATTTTCTATGATCCATTTTTCTATTTGTCACTTTTGGTCTCTCATTTCCAATCAAAAAGTCCCCTTTAATATGACTTGAAAGACTGTTTAAGTGGCCATGAACTCCTTTAGTTTTTGTTTCTCTGGGAAGCTCTTTATCACTCCTAGGTGAATCTAGAAGACATTATTCTTTTTTAAAAATAAATATTTCTTTTTTCACTTAGAATAACCTCCTCCAGTCTCATCCATGTTGATGCAAAAGTTGGGTATTCATCCTTTCTGGTGGCTGAGTAATATTCCATTGTGTATATGGACCACATCTTTTTTATCCATTCATCTGTTGAAGGATGCCTTGGCTCTTTCCACAGTTTGGCTATTGCGGATATTGCTGCTATGAACATTGGGGTGCATATGGCCCTTCTTTTCACTACATCTGTATCTTTGGGGTAAATAACCAGTAGTACAACTGATAGGTCGGAAGTAGATTATGCTAAGCGAAATAAGTCAAACAGAGAAAGTCAATTATCATATGGTTTCACTTACTTGTGGAGCACAAGGAATAGCATTGAGGACATTAGGAGAAGGAAGGGAAAAATGAAGGGGGGAAATAGGCGTGGGAGATAAACTATAAAAGACTATGGTCTCTGAGAAACAAACTGAGGGTTTTAGAAGGGAAAGAGAGTAGAGGGATAGGTGAGCCTGGTGTTGGGTATTAAGGAAGGCATGGATTGCATGGAGCACTGGGTGTTATATGTAAACAATGAATCATGGAACATACATCAAAACCTAATAATGTACTGTATGGTGACTAGCATAACACAATAAAAATTAGTAAAAATATTTATTTTTAAAATGTATCTTATTTTATTATTTTTCAGTTCTTATTTATTCATTTTACAGAGAGAGAGAGCACAGCAGGAGAATCAGCAAGCAGAGGGAAAAGGAGCAGCAAGCTCGCTGAGCAGGGAACCCAATGCAGAGCTCAATCCCAGGACCCTGGGATCGTGACTTGAGCTGAAGGCAGATACTTAATGACTGAGCCACCCAGGTACCTCTAGAAGACATTATTCTGTGTGAAATAAGCCAGACACATAAAGACATATATTCCATGATTACAATTTTATAAAGTATATAAAATAGTCAAACTCTTAGAAACAAAGAATAAAATGGTGGTTGCCAGGGACTGAGGGAAAGGGTGAGTGCAGAGTTGTTATTCAATGATTATAAAGTTTCAGTTGTATATGATCAATAAGTTCTAGAGACCTGCTGTATAGTACTTATAATTACAATACGGTATCAGAAACATTAAAGTATGTTGAGAGGCTAAATATCATGTTAAGTGTTCTTACCATATGTGTCTGCACACAGACACATGCACAAAATGCAAATGGACATATTGAAATTTTTCGAGGTAACAGATATGTTTAATATCTTAATTGTGGTGATGTCATTATGAATGTGTGCTTATGTACAAATCATCGAGATGTATACATTCCATATGTGCATTTTTGTTTATCAATTTCACCTCAATAAATCTTAAAAAGATGGTACAGAAGTTCTAACAAGGAAAAGAATATATAACTCTCAGAGCACTAAACGGCATTAGTTTATTTAGGGAAAAAGAGCTAAGTCCATCACCTTCAACAATGACAAAACAAAACAAAACCAAGAAGAAATATTGGAATAAATATTACAGAGACATTGTTGCTTTCTCCATTAATCAAGTGTTTTAGTGAGCATAACAATAAAGAAGTAATTATTAATCAAATTATATGAGCAGTTATGCTTCAAATTACACACACATATAGTGAAATGTAGATAATTTGAACCTTGTTAATAATTAAACTAAAGCAAAGATTCCAATTTATAAGCATTAAATTAAGAAAAATTTTTCATTCCTTAAATGCAAAATTGGTTTACATGATAATTTGTGATGCATATGTCTTGTAGCAAAATGACATAATAATATACAACATGGGTTAGTGGAGTCGAGTCATTACATTTGGAAAGCAGCTGACAACATTATCAAACACTAGAAAATATTTTCTCTTTTCCCCGCTGACACTAGATAAGATAGAATTTATCTTACAACGAAATCAGTCAAAAGAAAAATAACAATGCATACTCAGGCCCTCAATGTAATATCATTTAAAACAAACCTGAATAATTGGAAACAGCCTATGTTTCTAACACAGTGTATAATAATTAATTGAATAATGTTTTTTTCACTCATGAATCCACATGTTGTCTAGAAAAATAATTAGTGTTCTCTCACAGTCAGGAAAGGGCTCGTGAAATTACTGCTAGGTGAAAATCAGAAAAGAAATTATATAGTGCTATAATTTCAACTACTGAAAAAACATTTATTCATATGCAAAAAGGACTAACCAGGCTCACAAACAATATTATAGCATGTATTATGATTGTGGCATTGAAATTCATTTGATGGGGAAGATAGAATAATAGAAGGGGTTGAGGAGCAAGGGAAGAAAATCAGTCCTTAGGCAATAAATGAGTAGAGTGGAAACTGTTGCCAGGGAGACTGGTTACTAGGCTCCTGAAATAGCATAAATGAGAGTTGATGAAATTCTAAACCAAGGCAGAGGCTGCAGGGATAAAGGAAAAGGAAATATTGAGGTTACTATTTTTTTTAAAGAAAGACCATATCATAAAGAAGAATATTTTTTATTCAAGATAAAAAAGCAGAAAATAAATCTTAAATGGACCTTCTGACTATCAGAACAGATTGAAATATTAGTTATTATTTTTATTTACCTAACCAGTGCCAGGAAATTACCTCTTGTTATCTTTTTATGTAGCCTATATTGTTTCTATCTGTATCAACATTTTAAAGAGGAGAAAACTGAGGTAGACAGAGTTAAGTGTTTTGTACCACATCACATAACCAGTGAGTGGGAGATCAAGAATTCCTACCAGATATCAGACCCTACCTTAGACCTCTAACTACATTCCTAATGCCTTGACAATGGAGGTGAGATATATAGACCTGGACCAAGCCTGAAAGCCATCATCTCTCTTTCTCTCTCTCTGATTCTTTTCAATTCTTCTTTTGTTAACCATGTTGCTAGAATCCTTTATTTTCTCATGCTTGTTACTTTGCTATTCTGGAGACTGAGGTTTGCAGCATTTGTGGAAGGTGAACAGTTAAGAGGCTTACAGGGATGAAGGCTTATGAGTTGCCTCCCAGATTAAAGTAAAAAAGATAAGGGAGATCAAGTTCACCCTTCAAGTAATTGTTGGGGATGGGTGAGTTGAGGGGAATGGGAAGGTGATGGCGGATCTAAAAAAAATATCCAAAGGTATATCTGGTCCCTCTCCTATCATGAGGGGAAAAGCACAAGTCCTGGGCCTTTTTGTGGTCCATACCTGGGTAGAGACTGGTAGAAGAGAGAGAGAACTGGATGAATGCTATTAGGCAAATTAAAGAGCACAGAAAGCAGGGATTGCACTACAGTGAGTAATGTGTGATGAGCAGACAGTAATGGAAAAAAATTGGAAAGTGGAAAGAGGCACTGCACCCAACAAAAATGTTGCAAAGATGACTGCTTGAGAATTCTCCAAAATCTGAAATGGTTGGATTACAGCCATGAGTTTGTAGGATTTTTTTTTTCATTTCTATATCACTCAAAATTTGTAATAAAATTTATACTATTTATATAAAATTTAATTAAAACCCAGTGAACTTGGTTGTTCCATTTTGTCAACTCTTTGTGAGACACAAACAGCATTTCCTTGATCCCTATGTGCACTCAGGACCTTGCTTGTTTCCTTGAACTGATAACCTTGTCACAGTTTTCTCTGTTCACTGTGTGTTCTTTTAATGTTTTGAGTACCTACCCTCACGAGGTATTAATCAAGGTTTTTTCCTAAGAAAAATATTTGTAAGGTCAAAATATTGCCCAAAGTTTGTGTAACTTGCTTAACTCTGTATCTGAGTTGATAACATATCCCAGATTAGCCCATCTATAAATGAGGAGAAAGAATCACAGCAAGAGGCTGATGATTTACAAATGAAACAGTGATAAGGTTAACAGGCAGAAAAAGGAAAAAAAAGAAACAGAAAAAAGAGAATTTGCCTCGTCTGTGTCAATTAATAGTTATTTTTTGACCTTATCAATAAGTAAAAGACAAGAAAGGGGCAGAAACATATTTTTAAAAGTAATTTAGAAACAGCCACTATTGAAAACAACAGGAATGTTCCTCAAAAATATAAGAATAGAAGTACCATGCAACCCAATAATTCCTCTGCTAGGCATATATCTGAAAGAAAAATAAAAAAAAAAATGAATTTCCAAAGACAGATGTACCCATATGTTTATTACAGCATTACTTACTATAGCCAGTGTATGGTAGCAATTTAAGTGCCCATCAATGGATAAATGGATAAAGAAGAAATGTGTGTGTGCATGTGAAAGCATTTGTGTGTGTGTGTGTGTGTGTGTGTGTGTGTAAAATGCCATTAAAATATTACTCAGTCATAAAAATGAATGAAATCATGCCATTTATGACAACATGGATAGACCTAGAGGGTATTATGGTAAGTAAAATAAGTCAGACAGAAGAAAGACAAGTACTACATGATTTCACTTGTATGTGGAATCTTTAAAAAATGAACAAACAAACAAACAAACCCAGAAATAGACTCATAAATACAGAGTAAAATAGTGGCTACCAGAGATGAGGTAGGTGATAGGAAAGGAAAATAGGTGAAGAAGCTTAAGAGGGGCAAACATCCAGTTATAAAATATACAAGCTTCAAGTTTCAGAAAAACTCTATACATTATAGGATGGCCAATCTCATTAACCTAAGTATTATCAAATACTTAGTATTATCAAATACTTAGGTGAAAAGTTGAGTTACCAGTATACAGCATATATATGTGTGGAGAAATATCCATTAATGGACTCCTGGGGGAAGCTCCATACTTGTTGAAATGTATGTGAAGGCAATTTGGCCATGTGCAACAAAATATATTATTTTAACACAGCATTCTCTTTTCTAAAAGTATATAGATAAAGTACTCAAAAATAAGAACAAACGTCTTAGTGACTAATACTAGCAAAATCCTAAGTTTCTACATAAGAAATTTTAAAAAATATACATGCTTAATTAATATATCAGAATATTGAGTATTTCTTAAAGTGTATGAGATATCTAAGTAGCATAAAAACATATACATATATTATCCCATTATTATTTTTCATTATTATTTTTCAAGTATAGCACTGTTGAAACATATAAATTAAATTGTGGTTATATAAACAGAAATGGATTGATTTATTCTGCTTAGCATAATACTATCTAGCTCCATTTATATCGTTGCAAATGGCAAGATTTCATTCTTTTTTATAGCTGAGTAATATTCCATTGTATATATGTGTGTGTGTGTCCCTTTTTTATTCATTTATCAGTTGGTGGGTATTTGGGTTCTTTCCAGCACTTGGCTATTGTTGGTAATGGTGCTACCTCAGAACGCATATATCCCTTCAAATCACTATTTTTGTATCCTTAAAAAAGAGAGTAGCAAAACAGAAAACAGATTCTGAAGGCCACCTGAATGGCTCAATTAGTTAAGCATCTGCCTCTGCTCATCCCCAAATCCCAGGGTCCTGAGATTGAGCCCAGCATCAGACTCCCTGCTCTGCAGGGGGCCATGCTTCTCCTTCTCCCTCTGCTTGCTGCTCCCACTGATTATGCTATCTCTCTCTCTCTGTCAAATAAATAAATAAAAATAAACAATGGATTTTGAAACACAGAGAAAATTTAAAAAATAAATAATTGAAATAAAATGTCAAAAAAAGAGAAAAGAAAATAGACTCAACTATATAGAACAAAATGAAGGTTGCAGAAGGGAAGATGGGCAGGGAGGAATGGGTTAAATGTGTGATGGGTATTAAGGAGGGCACTTGTCATGAGTACTGGGTATTGTATATAAGTGATGAATCACTAAATTCTACATCTGAAGGTAATATTATACTGCATGTTAAATAACTGGAATTTAAATAAAAACTTGAAAAAAGGAAGAAAAATGGAATTACTGGAATAGTTTCTCTCTACATGTATCTGTGTTGTTTTCATCATTTGCACATTATATTAATATATTTAAAATGTATAAGCATAAAACAAAATTTTACTTTTAAAAAAGAAAAAATATTAAGAACTTTAAGATGGAAAGACAGACAAATCACAACAGAAATTTTAAATACATATATATATATATATATATATATATACATAAGAGAATGTTTGACCTTCAAAATAATTAAGCAAATTCAGAATCTCAGAGTGACATACCATTTTTGCACATCTAATTCAGGGATTTAAAAAATATATATGTACTATAAATTTGATGAGACAACATAATTTTTTTTTTGCATCACTAGGAATCAGGCAAATTATAAAAAGTACACTGAAATGTCATACCTTTTTTATCTGATAAATTCCACATTCAGGAATCAGTATAAAGAAAATAATAAAAGATTAGACAATAATTTCTTTAAAATATGTTATTATAGGGGCACCTGGGTGGCTTAGTTGGTTAAGTGTCCAGCTCTTGGTTTCAGCCTGGGTCTGATCTTAGGGTAATGAGATCTAGTACTAAATTGGGTTCCTTGCTCAACAGAGAGTCTGTTTGAGATTCTCTCTCTTCCTTTCCCTCTGCCCCTTCCCCACTCTCATTCTCAAATATATAAATCGATCCTTAAAAATAAAAAAAAAATGATGTTTATTAGATTTTGCTTAAGGAACACTTGAAATAAAAAATAAATTAGTCTAAATTGACTATTGAGTTGTATAATAATCAAAAATTATGTTCCTGTAGATTTTTTTTTACAAAGTCTACCAATATAGACAGCATCAAAATTTGGTATGTTAAACATATAACAATGGTGCCTAAAACTTCCTGGGAATGCAGAGAGTAGTCAAAATGAGAAAAATCAACACTATTTTTGTACTTTAACATGAAGATTCTTTATTAACATAAACAATTTACTTAAGAACTCCTTGCTCTGTGACTCAGAATTTGGGTCACAAAATAAATTATGTAAAATATGACATCATATATACAACACATGCAGGGAGGAGTACAAATGAAGTTCTTTTATAATATTTGAACCTTAAGCAAATATCAATTTAATATAGATTGTAATACATTTAGGATGCTATATAAACCCTCATGGTAACCACAAACCAAAAGCCTATAATAGATATGCAAAGAAATAAAGAGAAAGCAATCCAAGCATAACGCTAATGGAAAACATCAATCAAAAAGGAAGAGCACAAAAGAGGAAGAAGATAATAGAGAAGTAGAAAAAACAACCAGAAAACAATTATCAAAATGGTAATAAGTACACATTTATTAATAATTACTTTAAATGTAAATAGTTTAAATGCCTCAATTAAATGACAAAATGACTGAGTGCACACAAAAAACAGGACACAATGATTTGTTGCCTATAAAAGACTTACATCAAGCCTCACTATTCATACAGATTGTTAGTGAAGGAATGGAAAAAAAAGATATTCCATGCAAATTAAAGTAAAAAAAAAAAACATGGCAATGATGGGTAAAACAGACTTTAAACAAAGACTGTTACAGGAGACAAAGAAAGGCATTACATAATGATAAAAGGATTGATGCAATGAGAGAATATAACAATTATAAATATCTATGCATCCAGCATAGTAGCACCAAAACACATAAAGCAAATATCGACAGACATGAAAGGGGAAATTTACAGCAATATAATAATATAAGAGAAACTTAATACCCCATTTAAACTAATGAATACATAATCCAGACAGAAAATCAATAAGGAGACAGTGACTTTGAATGTCATACTAAATCAGATGGACTTAACTGGTATGTACAGAACATGAAAGAAACTCTTAACTATGGAAACAAACAGGATCGCTGGAGAGGGGGGTGGGAGGATGTTAAGGTTAAGCCAGTGATGGGCATTAAGGAGGGCACTTGAAATAATGAGCACTTGATGCTACATGCAACTGATGAATCACTAAATTCTATCTCTGAAATTAAGAATACAGTATATGTTAATTAAATAGAATTTAAATAAAAATTTAATTTAAAAACAACAGAATACACATTCTTTTCAAGTGCACATGGAACGTATCCTAAAATAGATTATATATTAAGCCACAAAATAAGTCTCAATAAATTTAAGAAGATTGAAATTATATCAAGCATCTTTTTCTGATCACATGGTGTAAAACTAAAAGTCAGTTACAAGAAAAAACAAAACAAAACTGGGAAAAAAAGCCCAGAAACACAAGGATGCTAAACAACATGCTACTAAACAAATGGGCCAAAAAGAAACCAAAGATGAGATTAAAAAAAAAAAATTGGAGACTAATAAAAACGGGAAAACAATGGTTCAAAATATTTGAGACACAGTAAAAACAGTTCTACAAGGGATGTTTATAGTGATGAAGCCCTAACTCTAAAAACAAGAAAAATCTCAACTAAACAATCTAACCTTACACCTAAAGGAACCACAGAGGACAAGAACAATAACAAACCTTAAAGACTAAAATTAGCAGTAGGGAGGAAATAGTAAAGATCAGAGTAGAAATAAATGAATCTCTCTCTCTCTCTCTCTCTCTCTCTCTCTCTCTCACACACACACACACACACACACACACACACACACGAAAAGATCAACAAAACCAAGAGATGATTTTTGAAAAGATAAACAAAATTGATAATTAGCCAAACTCATCAAGGAAAAAATAGGGAAGACTCAAACAAATAAATTCAGAAATGAAAGAGAAGTAACACCACCACAGAAATATAAATAATTTTAAGAAATTACTCCAAAAAAATCTCAGGTCAGCAGATTGGACAGCACAGAAGAAATGGACAAATTTCTAGAAATATACAATCTCCCAAACTGAATCGAGGAGAAATACAAAATTTGAGTAGACCAATTACTAGTAATGACATTAAATCTGCAAACTGAGGGTTTTGGAGGGAAGGGAAGGAGGGGTTTGGGTGAGCCTGGTGTTGGGTGTTAAGGAGGGCATGTATTTCATGGAGCATTGGGGTGTGGTGCATAAACACTGTATCTTGGAACACCGAAAAAATAATATTAAATTTAAAAAAAGATAAAAATCTTCTGTACAGTGAAGGATATAAACAACAAAACTAAAAGGCAAACTTCAAAATGAGAGAAGATATTTGTAAATGACATATCCAATAAAGGATAAGTGTCCAAAATCTATAAAGAACTTCTGAAACCCACCCATCTCCCAAAAATAATCCAGTTAAGTAATGGACAGAAGACAATAATAGACATTTTTCCAAAGAAGACATACAGATGGCTAACAGACACATGAAAATTTGCTAAATATTATTTATTACCAGGGAAATATAAACCAAAACTGCAATGAAGCATCACCTCACAACAGTTAAAATGGCTAAAATTAACAGCACAGTAAACAGGTATTGCCAAGGATGAAGAGAAAGGGAAATCTTCTTACATTGTTGGGAATGCGAACTGGAGAAGTCACTCTGGAAAACAGTAAGGAAGCTCCTCCAAAAATTAAAAATAGAACTACCCTATGAACCAGCAATTGCACTATTAGGTATTTACCCAAATGATACAAAAGTACTGATTTGAAGGGACACTATACTCTCTGATGTTTATAGCAGCATTATCAACAATAGCCAAATGATGAGGAGAGCCCAAATGTCCATCCACTGATAAATGGATGAAAAGAAGCGATTATATAGCTATATATGCACATATATGCAATATATAACATATGTGTCACATACGCCATACATGTGTATGACATATGTATGGCGTATGTGACACATATGTTGTGAATGCACCTATGCATATATAACATGTGTATGCATGCATATGTTATATATGTATACAGCATGTGTGTATACATATATACATATGTGTATATGTCATACATGTATGTATATACGTATATACATATGTATGTATATATAGTGATGTAGTATAGTATGTAGTATAGTATATATATAGTATATATACATATACATAATACACATATATGTATATATACGTATATACATATGTGCATGACATATATACATAAATGTTATATATTACATATATGTGCATATATAATCGCTTCTCTCTATATGTATATAACATGTATATGTATATATAACGCATGTGTATGCATATAGGTATATTTATAACATATGCTTATGACATATTTATAACATGTTATAAATACACATATATGTTATATATTGCATATATATGTATGATCACTTCTTCTCTATCCATTTATCATATATATGTATATATATGAAATTTAATTTAATATTACTCAGCCATAAAAAAGAATGAAATATTGTCATTTGCAACAACATGGAGCTCGAGAGTATTACGCTAAATGAAATAAGTCAGTCAGAGAAAGACAAATACCATATGATTTCACACATATATGGAATTTAAGAAACAAAACAGATGAACATAGGGGGAAAAGGAGAAGCAAACCAGAAAACAGACTCTTATCTATATAGAAAAAACTTAGGTTTACCAGAGGGAAGGTGGGTGAAGGGATGGATTAAATGGGTGATGGGGATTAGGGAGTGCACTTGTGATGCGCACTGAGTGTTGTATGTAAATAGTGAATTGTTATTTTCTACACCTGAAAATAATGTTATACTTTATGTCAACTAACTGGAATTTAAATAAAAACTTGAAAAAAAGTGATATTACAATAATTTTGCATGGTGACAGATGGTAGATAGACATTGTGGTGACCATTTCACAATGCATATAAATATTGAATCACCATGTTGTATACCTGAAACTAATGCAATATTGCATGTCAAAAAAAAAGAATGGTGTCAACTTTTAAGTTGGTTTTTTTTGTCAGATAAGAGAGAGAGAGCGCAGGAGCGAGCAAAGGCAGACAGAGTGGCAGGCAGAGGCAGAGGGAGAAGCAGGCTCACTGCTGAGCAAGGAGCCCGATGTGGGACTCGATCCCAGGACGCTGGGATCATGACCTGAGCCAAAGACAGCCGCTTAACCAACTGAGCCACCCAGGCGTCCCTGGTGTCAACTTTTTAAAAATAAATGCACACACGCACATACACGTGCACATGCATGCACACACAAAACTTTGAAGCCAATCTAAAAGAGCTTGCAAGGGCCAGATTTTAACACAAAAATATATTACACCAGTGTTAGGTTATAACCCAACAGACAAAAATAAGTATCTGTAAGTCCATACTGACATAAAAACATGGTTGAAAAAATATATGAAAAGAAAAGACAAATATTAAGTCACAGAAGAATTCCAATTAATGAATGTAGAATTGAGGGCAATAGAAAATCGCCATCAGAGAGTCAATTATCATATAGTTTCACTTGTTTGTGTAGCATAAAGAATAATACGGAGGACATGGGGAGATAGAGAGGAGAAGGGAGTTGGGGGAAATTGGAGGGGGAGATGAACCATGAGAGACTGTGGACTCTGAGGAACTAACTGAGGGTTTTGGAGAGGAGGGTGCGTGGGAGGTTGGGTGAGCCTGGTGGTGGGTATTGTGGAGGGTAAGTGTTGCATGGAGCACTGGGTGTGGTGCATAAACAATGAATTCTGGAATACTGAAAAGAAATTTTAAAAATAAATAAAAATTTAAAAATAAAGAAAATCCCCATTAGGTCATAACAATAAATATATTGCTGCAGGCAAGATTCAAGATTAATTCTAAAGTCACTGAGTGAAACTTTAAAGAGGAAGAAACAGGATAACAAGGTGTTCACACAGTCTGAAATAATGTGTGTGAAATAATTTCCTCCACATATATATAATATATAAATATATAATATTTTATATAATATATACATTATATATAATATACATGTATATTATATATATAATTTATATATAATATATATTATATAATGTATGTTATATATATAATTTATATACATAATATATAAATAATTTCCTCCATATATATATATATATTAGTGTATATTTTTCAATTTTATCAGGATATAAATGAATCTATAACAGGTGTAAGTTTAAGGGGTACAGTGTGATTATTTTAAACACATATATTTTTAAATGATATACACATAGTAACAGTTAATATATCTAATCATCTAACATGATTGCATATTTTATGCTGAGAACATTTAAGATCTACTTTCTAAGCAATTTCAAGTATACAGAATAGTATTAATTACATTCCCCATGCTGTATATTTTATCCCTAGAACTTACCCATCTATAAGTGGGAGTTTGCACACTTTGATCAACATTTCTCCATTTTCTCTGCCATTCAGTCCTTTTTTCTGTTTGTTAACATCCCACACATAAATTAGTTCATACATAATCTCTCTTTCCCTGTTATTTCCCTTGACATATGCCCTCAATGTTCATATATGTTGGCACAAATTTCAGGATTTCTTTCTTTTTCATGGCTGAATAATACTCCATCATATGCACATACCACCTTTCTTTATCCATTCATCTGCTAATGAAAACTTATATAATTTCCATGATTTGTCTATTGTGAATAATGCTGCAATAAATATGGTGTTGCAGGTATATTTTCAAGATAGTGATTGCTTCCCCTTCAAATACATACACAAAAGTTGAATTGGTGAATTATTTGATAATTCCATTTTTAGCTTTTAGAAAAACCTCCATAGTGTTCCGCATTGTGGCTATTCCAAACTGCATTCCCACCGACGTGCACAAGGATTGACTTTTTCCACACCCTTGTCAGCACTTGTAATCTTTTGTCTGTTTGATACAGTCATTCTAGCATGTGAGGGGAAATATTTCATTGTAGTTTTGATTTGCATTTTCCTGATACCTAGTGATAAACACCTTCACATATGTCTGTTGGCCATTTATATGTCTTATTTGTAAAAATATCTATTTAGGTCCTTTGCCCATTTTTGATCAAATGACTTGATATTTTGCTATTGAGGTGTAAGACTTCCTTATATATTTTGAATATTAACACATTATCAGACAGATGGTTTGCAAATCTTTTCCCTCTTTCTGTAAGATATGTGTTATTGTTTCTTTTTTTTAAAGTTTTTATTTTAATTCCAGTATAGTTAACATGCAGATTTATATTAGTTTCAGGTGTACCCTATATTTATTCAACAATTCCATACATCACTCAGTGCTCCTCATAAGTGTAGTCCTTAGTCCCTAAAACCTATTTTACCCATCCTTCCACCCACCATTCCTATGGTAAGCATACGTTTGCTCTCTTTATGTTTTCTTCTACAGCCTCATGGTCTCTGGTCTTATACTCAAGTCTTTAATCCACTATGAGCTAATTTTTGCTAGCGATGTAGCATAGAGGAGCAAGTTATTCTCCTCCTCCTCCCCTTCCCCTCCCCCTCTTTCTCCTCCTCCACCTCCTCCTCCTCTACCTCCTCCTCCTCCTCCTCCTCCTTCTTCTTCTTCCATTTATTTTTTGCTTGTTAATGTCCAGTTTGCCTAGCACCATTTATTCAAGACTATCTTTAACCCCATTGAGCATTCATGGCTTCCTTGTCAAATATTAGTTGACTACATATGCATGAGATTATTTCTGGGCTCTTGATTTTGTTCTATTGATCTATGTATCTGCTTTTATGCCAGTGCCATGATTTTTTGATTAGTATGGTTATATAGTATAGTTTGAAATCAATAAATGTGATGTGTCCAGCTTTGTGTTCCTTTTTCAAGATTGTTTTTGCTATCTAAATTTTAAGATGCCATATAAATTTTGTGATGCCATATAAATTTTTATTAACATATAATGTATTCTCTGTTTCAGGGGTACAGGTCTGTGATTCATCAGACTTACACAATTCACAACACTCACCATAGCACATATGCTCCTCAATGTCCATCACCTAGCCACCCCATCCTCTACCCCTAAAACTAATGCTGCACTGTATGTAAATTAACTTGAATTTAAATAAAATTTTGAGAAAAAAATTAATGTTGATGTCATGTATCCTCTGATATAATATGGTAAAAGGGGCACCTCACTTCTGTGTTATTTCTCCAAAGTCACAACCTAAGTGTTATTGTGAGAAAACATCAGACAAATAAATATAAATGGGTGAATATTCTTCAAAATACCTCACTAGTTCCCTTCAAAATTGTCGAGGTCACAAAGAACAAACAGAATAAGTGCCACAGATCAGATGAGACTAAGTAAATATGACGACTAATGCAGCATGGTATTCTGGATTAAATTCCAGAGCAGAAGAAAAAAGACATTGGCAGAAATAAAAATAAAATAAAAATAAGACTGTGGTTTCATTAATAGTATTGCATCATCGTTAATTTCCTAATTTTAGTAAATATACCACAATTATGAAATGTTACCCTTTCATGGAAATAAGAGGAAGGATATACATAAATGCTCTGTACCACCTTTGTCACTCTTCTTTAGATTATTTTAAAATAGAACCTAAATCTAAGACCTAAAACCATAAAAATTTTAGAAGAAAACATAAATAGTAATCTCTTTGACATTGGCCTTAGCAATATTTTTTTTCTGGATATGTCTCCTCAAGTAAGGAAAACAAAGGCAAAAATAATCTATTGGGACTATACCAAAATAAAAAGCTTTTGCACAAAAAGGCAGCCTAGTGAATGGGAAGAGATATTTGCAAGTGATATATCTGATAAAGTGTTAATAGCCCAAATATATAAAGAGCTTGATACAACTCAACACATATACAAAACCCCTCCAAAAAATCCAATTAAAAATGGGCAGAGAAACTTAACAGACATTTTTCAAAGAAGACATGCAGATGACCAACAGACATATGAAAATACAGTGAACATCATTAATCATCAGGCAAATGCAAATCAAAATCACAAAGAGATATCACTTTTTACATTTCAGAATAGCTAGTATCAAGAAGGCAAGAAATAAGAAGTGTTGGCAAGGATATAAATGAGAAGAAACCTTCCTGTGCTATTGATGGGAATGTAAACTGATGAAGCCATTGTGTAAAACAGTATGGGGTTTCCTCAAACAAAACAAAACAAAACAAAAACAAATAAAAATCAAAAACAGAAATACCATACAAACCAGTAATTCCACAACTGGGAATTCCTTCAACACTCCTCCAATTTAAAAAGATATATGTACCCTTCTCTTTATTGAAACATTATTTACAATAGCAGAGATACGAAAGCAACCTAAGTGACCACTGATAAGTGACTGTTTAATTTAAAGATTTTTATTTATTTATTTGCCAGAGAGAGAGAGAGCACAAGCATGGGGAGCAACAGGCAGAGGGAGCAGCAGCCTCTCTGCTGAGCAAGAAACTGGATGTGGGACTTGATCCCAGGACCTTGGGATCATGACTTGAGTCAAATACAGACACCTAACTGACTGAGACACCCAGACATTCCAATAAATGACTGCTTCAAGAAGATGTGGGATATATATGCAATGTATACTCCAGTATGAAAATAATGAGATTTTGTCATTTTTGGCATCATGGATGGATCTAGATGGCATTAGGCTAAGTGCATAAGTCAGACAGAGAAAGATAAATACCACAGGATTTCACTCAGTATGCATACTCTGAAAAAATGAGCAAACAAAAAATATAAAAAAGCAGAAACAAACGGGTGATTGTCAAAGAGGAGTGGTGGAGGATGGGCCAAATGAGAGAAGGGGAGTAGGAGGTGCAGGCTTCCAGTTGTGGAATGAGTAGCTCCCAGGGATGAAAAGTACAGCATAAGGAATACAGCTAATGTAGTTGTAATAGCATTGTATGGTGACAGATGGTAGCCACCCTTGTGATGAGCACAGGATAACACATAGAATTGTCAAATCACTATTGTATACCTGACACTAATGTGACAATGTTTCAACTACACTTCAGTTAAAAAAAAAATTGGAACCCAGGCACTTTTCTGGCACAGTTGATAAATGGACCCACTCTTGGTTTCAGCTCAGGTCTTGATCTCAGGGTTTTGGGATCAGAACTCATGTCTGGGTCTGTGCTCAGCATCAAGTTGGCTTGAGGCAGTCTTCCTCCCTACTCCCTCAGCCCCCATCTCTCTGAGACTTTCTAAAATAAATAAATGAATAAATAAATAATTGAACAAATATTTTACAAATTAGAACCAAAAATGTAAAAATTACCAGATATGACATAACAGTGAGATTGTCCTATATGTTGCCTACAAAAAAAAAAAAACTCTTTAAAAATAAAGACAAGTCAAGCAGATAAGTCAAACAGAGAGTCAATTTTCATATGGTTTCACTTACTTGTGGAGCATAAGGAATAACAGGCAGAACATTAGGAGAAGGAAAGGAAAAGTGAAGGGGGTTTGTAAACAGGGGGAGATGAACCGATGAACCATGAAATACTGCGGACTCTGAGAAACAAACTGAAGGTTTTGGAGGGGAGCGGGGTGGAGGGTTGGGTGAGCCTGGTGGTGGGTATCAAGGAGGGCATGTATTGCATGGAGCTCTGGGTGTGGTGCATAAACAATGAATCCTGTTACACTGAAAATAGCTTCAAAATAAATGAGTTTAGAACAGATAGATCTGCAAAAAGAAATAAGCAGAACTGTAATCATAGTTGACAATTTCAATGTTTCTCTCAATAATTGTTAGAACAAGTAGACAGACAATAAGCAAGGATATAAGAAAGTTAAACATTACAATCCAAATTTACCTAATTGACATTGACGTAGCATGCAACCCCATAATATCAGAATACACATTATTTTCAGGTGCACATGTAACATCTGTGCAGGTAGACCATGTTCTGGGCCATAAACAAAATAAAACAAAACAACCTCAATATATTTAAAAGGATTCAAGAAAAACAAAACGTGCTATTCTCTAACCATGAACAAATTAAATTAGGAATCAGCAACTTAATGATCTCTGCAGTATTCCTAAATATTGAAAAACTAAATAGCATGTATCTTTTTTCATTTTATTTTTTTTTTTATTGTGTTATGTTAGTCACCATACAGAACATCATTAGTTTTTGGTGTAGTGTTCCATAAGTATCATATTTCTAAGTAACCCATAAATCAAAGAAAAAAATAAAAAGGAAGAAAAGGTGTGGGATGTTCATGAACAAGTTCTTAGGGGGGGATGTATAGGATTAAATGCATATATTATAAATAAGAAAACTCTCAAATCAATACTTTCATCTTCCAGTTTAAGAGAACAGAAAAAGAAGAGCAAATCGTAACCTGAGTAAGTAAAAAAAAAGTAATAATAAATATCAAGACTAAAAACTGGATAAACAATAGAGAATATCAATAAAACAAACAAAAAACCTGATTCTTTGAAAAGATCAAGTTATTGAAAATTACCTAACCAAACTGCTCAGAACCATGAGAGAAAATACAAATTACTAATATCAAGAATTAAGGAGGCAACAACAGTACAATTTTTAAAATATTAAAGAGGGACACCTGGATGGCTAAGTCCATTAAGTGCCCTACTCTTGATTTCAGCACAGGGAATGATCTCAGGGTCATGAGACAGTCCCATGTCTGGTTCTGTATTGGGCATGGACTTTGCTTAAGACTCTTTCTGCTCCTCCCCTCCCCTTTCATGCTTTTTCTAAAAAAAGAAAAAAGTGTTAAAAGGACATAATAGAATAAAATGAACAACTTTATATTTATGAATGCCACAATTTAGTAATGGATAAATCTCTTGAATGTCACAAAATCCCAAACCTCACTCTTCTAATATATAATCTGAATATCTCTATATCTTTTAAATAAGTGGGATTTTGAGTAAAAGTTCTTCTGACAAAAAAAACTGTTAGAATCAAGAGAAGGACCTTTAAAAGAAAAATCTCTGAAAGGTCTACCTAACATCTGAAAATTGATTTATTTAACACACAATAGTAACAAAGTAAAAAGGTTAAAAATAAACAAACAAAATTAAACTGATCTTCTCAATAGTGCAGGAAGGCATAATTCTTAACAGTGAAAAACTACATTATATCTTTGTAAAATTAGGAACAGTACAGAAATATCTAATGTCACTCACTACTGGAGGGAGGTTCTAGCCAGTACAACAGAGCAAGAAAAAAAAATAGATATCCAGACTAGACATAAAGAAGATATCATTCTCAAATGACAGGATCATTAATGTAGAAGAGTTGAGGGAATTTACACAGACACACATATATGCGCACGTGAACACACACACACACCTTATTACTTATTATACCTAAAATGACAGGATATAAGATAAATATATAAAAAATCAATTTTATTCATATATATATATGCACTAGCAAAGAATAATTAGAATTAAAGTGAAAATTTTGTAATAGGATCAAAAATCATAAAGTAAATAGAGCTAAATTTGACAAAAGTCTTGAGATCTATATACTAAAAATTACAAAGCATTGCTGGAAGAAATTACAGAAGACTTAAGTAAGCTGTCTGTGTTAGAAGATTCAATAATGTATTTTTCCCAAATCATCGATAGATTCTACATGATATTAATTAAAATCATAGCAGACATATTGGTTGAAATAGACAAATTGATTCTAAAGTTCTTATTAAAAGGCAAAGAAAATAAACAGTTAAAAGAACATTGAAAGAGGAACCCTCTTACACTGTTAGTGGGAATGCAAGTTGGTACAGCCACTCTGGAAAACACTGTGGAGATTCCTCAAGATGTTAAAAATAGAGCTACCCTATGACCCAGAAATTGCGCTATTTGGTATTTATCCCAAAGATACAGGTGTAGTGAAAGAAGCGCCATATGTACCCCAATGCTCATAGCAGCAATGGCCGCAGTTGCCAAACTGTGGAAGGAGCTGAGATGCCCTTCAACAGATGAATGGATAAAGACGTGGTTCATATATACAATGGAATATTACTCAGCTGTCAGAAAGGATGAATACACACCATTTTTATTGACATGGATGGAACTAGAGGCGATTATGCTAAGTGAAATAAGTCAAGCAGTGAAAGACAATTATCATATGGTATTACTCATATGTGGAACATAAGGAATAGAGTGGAGGACCACAGGGAAAGGGAAGGAAAACTGAATGGGAAGAAATCAGTGAGGGAAAAAAACAAACATGAGAGACTCTGGACTCTGGGAACCAAACTGAGGGTTATAGAAGGGAGAGGGATAGGGGGATGGATGGGGTAACTAGATGGTGAGTTTAAAGTTGGGCATGTGTGGTGATGAACACTGGGTGCTATATGCAACTAATGAATCATTAACTCCATATCAAAAACAATAATGTATTATATGAATATATAGGAAACTAGAGTACACTCAAGTTGTCTTGTTAGAGGTTAGTACAATTAAGAATTTGTTCAGACGATGTTCCAGGTTTCTGGTTCAGAACGTCAAAATCCCTTACGCTTTCCTGAGTGATGGAATGTCTTTGCTATGCTAGTGAGATTAATTATGGTGGGCGAATAAATAACTTGAAAATAAGTGTTGTTTATCAGAAAGATCAATCACATGATTAGATGACTGGAACTTTGAGCTTCCAGACCTCCATGGTGGGGAGGGTGGCTGGAGACTGAGCTCAATCATGTGACCAACGATTTAAGCACACATGGCTACATGAACCCCCCAAAAAACTCTAGGTCACTGAAGCTCAGTAGAGTATCCTAGTTAACAAATACATTTATGTAGTGAGATAGTCATGCCCTGACTATCTATATTGGAATATCTATATTGGAAATGAACATGGGGGTAAGAAAAGAGACAAAAACCAAGTAACAGATGATGGGTTGGCTGATTGATTGACCATTTCAATTATCTAACTTAAATTAAATGAGCCAAAACATCATCATTAGTTTCAGATGTAGAGTTCTATAATTCATCAAGTTGCATATAACGCCTAGTGCTCATCACATCACATGTCCCCCTTAATGCCCATCACCCAGTTATCCCAGGCCCCCACCCTCCTCCCATCCAGCACCCATGTTTGTTTCCTATAGTTAAGGGTCTTTCATGGTTTGTCTTCCTTTCTGATTACTTCCAAATTTTAATTTATATTCTAGTTAGTTAACATATAATTAATATTACTTTCAGGAGTAGAATTTAGTGATTCATCACTTACAACACCCAGTGCTCATCACAAGTGCCCTCCATAATACCCATCACTATTTAGCCCATCCTCCTGCCTGCTTCCCCTTCCAGCAACCTTCAGTTGGTTCTCTAGTCTAGTTTATGGTTTCCCTCTCTCTCTCTCTCTCTCTACTTTCTCCTCCTCTATGTTCATCTATTTCATTTCTTAATTTTCACACATGAGTGAAATCATATAGTATTTGTCTTTCCCTGACTTATTTAGCTTGATATATTCCCTAACTCCCTCCATGTCATGGATATATATATATATATATATATATATATATATATATATATATATATAATTATATATATATAGTATATGTATTATATATAATAATAATATAAAATAATAAATAATAATAAAGATTTCATCTTTATTCTTCCCTATTTTATTATTATTTTATGTTCAGTTATATATAAAATCATATATAAAATTATCCATGTCATGAAGATATATATATGTATATATAATTAGCAAAATGTACTATATATAATGTAATATACATTTTCAATATTATTGAGTATCTCAGCTTATGTCTTTCTTTTTTAAAATTTTTTAAAATTTCTTTTCAGTGTTCCAGAATTCATTGTTTATGCACCACACCCTGTGCTCCATGCAATACTTACCCTCCAAAATGCCCACCACCAAGCTCGCCCAAACCCCCACCTCCATCCCCTCTAAAACTTTCAGTTAGTTCCTCAGCGTCCACAGTCTCTCCTGGTTCATCTCCTCTTCCAATTTCCCCCAACTTCCTTCTCCTTTCCATATCCCCATGTCCTCTATGTTATTCCTTATGCTCCACAAATAAGCAAAACCATATGATAATTCATTCTCTCTGCTGGACTTATTTCACTCAGCATAATCTCTTCTAGCCCTGTCCATGTTGATACAAAAGTTTGGTATTCATCCTTTCTGATGGAGGCATAATACTCTAAATAATATATGGACCACATCTTCTTTATCCATTCGTCTGTTGAAAGACATCTTGGTTCTTTCCACAGTTTGGCAACCATGGCCATTGCTGCTATAAACATTGAGGTACAGGTGGCCCTTCTTTTCACTATATCTGTATCTTTGGTGTAAATATCCATTAGTACAATTACAGGGTCATAGAGTAGCTCTATTTTTTTAAAGATGTTATTTATTAACTTGACAGAGAGAGAGAGAAAGAGAGATCACAAGTAGGCAGAGCATCAGGCAGAGAGAGCGGGGGGAAGCAGGGTCCCAGCTGAGCAGAGAGCTTGATGCCAGGCCCAACCCTAGGACCCTGAGACCATGACCTGAGCTGAAGGCAGAGGCTTAACCCACTGAGCCACCCAGGCACCCCTAAAGTAGCTCTATTTTTAATTTCTTAAGGAAACTCCACACTGTTTTCCAAAGTGACTGCACCAACTTGCATTCTCAACAACAGTGTAAGAGGGTTCCCCTTTCTCCACATCCTCTCCAACACATGTTGTTTACTCTCTTTCTAATGTTGGCCATTCTAACTAGTGTAAGGTGGTATCTCAATGTGGATTTTATTTGAATCTCCCTGATGGCTAATGATGATGAACATCTTTTCATGTGTCTGTTAACCATTTGGATATTTTCTCTGGAGAACTGTCTGTTCATGTCTTCTGCCCAACTTTTGATGTGATTATCTGTTTTGTGTGCATTGAGTTTGAGGAGTTCTTTAGAGATCTTGGGTATCAGTCCTTTGTCTGTACTGTCATTTGCGAATATCATCTCCCATTCTGTGGGTTGCCTCTTTGTTTTGTTGACTGTTTCCTTTTCTGTGCAGAAGCTTTTGATCTTGATGAAGTTCCAAAATTCATTTTCGCTTTTGTTTTCTTTGCCTTTGGAGACATATCTTGAGAGAAGTTTCTGTGATTGATGTTGAAGAGGTTACTGCCTATGTTCTCCTCTAGAATTCTGATGGATTCCTCCCTCATGTTGAGGTCTTTTATCCATTTTGAGTTTATCTTTGTGTATGGTTAAAGAGAATGGTCGAGTTTCATTCTTCTACACATAGCTGTCCAATTTCCCCTGCATCATTTATTGAAGAAACTGTCTTTTTCCACTGTATATTTTTTCCTGCTTTGTCAAAGATTACTTGACCATAAAGTTGAGGGCCCATATCTGGGCTCTCTACTCTGTTCCACTGGTCTATGTGTCTGATTTTGGGCCAGTACCATGCTGTCTTGGTGATCACAGCTTGGTAGTAAAGCTTGAAGACAGACAACGTGATACTCCCAGTTTTGTTTTTCTTTTTCAACATTTCCTTAGCAATTTGGGGTTTCTTCTAATTCCATATAAATTTTAGGATTCTTTGCTGCAGCTCTTTGAAAAATGCTGGTGGAATTTTGATCAGAATGTCATTGAAAGTATAGATTTCTCTAGGCAGTCTAGACACTTTAACAATGCTTATTCTTCTGATCCATGAGCATGGACTGGTCTTCCATCTTTTTGTGACTTCTTCGATTTCTTTCATGAATGTTCTGTATTTTCTTGAGTACAGATCCTTTATCTCTTTGGTTACGTTTATTCCCAGGTGTCTTATGTTTCTTGATGCTATGGTAATTTGAATAGATTCTCTAATTTCCCTTTCTGTATTTTCATTGCTAGTGTATAAGAAAACAACTGATTTCTGTAAATTGATATTGTATCCTGCCACATTACTGACTTGCTGTATGAGTTTTGGGGGTGGTGTCATTTGGGTTTTCCATATAAAGTATCATGTCACGTGTGAAGAGAGAGAGTTTGACTTCTTCATTGCCAATTTGAATACCCTTTATTTCTCTTTGTTGCCTGATTGCTGTTGCTAGGACTTCTAACACTATGTTGAACAAGCGTGGTGAGAATGGGCATCCTTGTTGTGTACCTGATCTCAAAATGAAGACTATCAGCTTCTCTCCATTAAGGATGATATTCGCTGTGGGTTCTTCATAGATATATTTTATGAAGTTGAGGAATGTTCCTTCTATCCCTATACTTTGAAGCGTTTTTATCAGGAATGGATGTTGTATCTTGTCAAATGTTTTTTTTCTGCATCAATTGAGAGGGCCATGTGGTTCTTCTCTCTTCTTTTATTGATTTGTTTTATCACATTGATTGATTGCGAATGTTGAACCACCCTTGCAACCCAGGGATAAATCCCCTGTGGTCATGGTGGATAATCTTTTTAATGTACTGTTGGATCCTATTAGCTAGGATCTTTTTGAGAATCTTGGCATTAATATTCATCAGGGATATTGGTCTGAAATTTTCCTTTTTGGTGGGGGCTTTCCCTGGTTTGGATATCAGAGTAATGCTGGATTCATAAAAAGAGTATGGAAGTTTTCCTTCTGCTTCAATTTTTTGAAACAGCTTCAGGAGAATAGGTATTATTTCTTCTTTGAATGTTTGGTAGAATTCTCACACGGAATCCATCAGGTCCCAGGCTCTTGTTTTTTGGGAGGTTTTTGATAACTGCTCCAATCTCATTACCAGATATTCAGAAAGGGAATTCAGGCTAACAATTATCCAGGCAATGGCTAGGTTGGATAAAACCATTAATGACAAAATGGAATCTATTATGGCAGAAGTGAAAGCCACAGGGAAGATGTTAGCAATGATATCAATGAATTCTAATCTAATCTAAATTCTCTAGCAGCTAGGGTAACTGAGGCAGAAGATAGAATTAGTGAACTATAGGACAAACTGATAGAGAAATAGGATCAGGAGGAGGCCTGGAACAAACAGTTTAGAAGCCATGAAAACAGAATTCGGTAAATAAATTACACCATAAGACGTTCCAATGTCAGAATTATTGGAATACCTGAGGGAGAGGAGAAAAAAAGAAGACAAGTGGATATAGTTGAATGAATTACCCATGAAAATTTTCCCAATCTGGGGAAGAGAACCAGCATTCCTGTCCTAGAGGCAGGAAGCTCCCACCTCAAGATCATAGAATCTAGAAAGACCTGATTGTGAAACTGATGAATCATAATTTTAGACAGGAGCTCTTGAAAACAGCTAGGGGGAAGAGATGCCTTACATACAGAGGAAGGCCCAGCAGAATAACATCAGACCTGTCCACAGAAACCTGGCAAGCCAGAAAGGGCTGGCAAGATGTATTCAGGGAACTAAATGAAAAGAACATGCACCAATAATACTTTATCCAGCAAGACTGACATTAAAAATGAATGGAGAGATAAAGAGGTTCCAAGACCTAAAGT
Organism: Taxidea taxus jeffersonii; assembly: GCA_003697995.1. Classification (NCBI taxonomy): domain Eukaryota; kingdom Metazoa; phylum Chordata; class Mammalia; order Carnivora; family Mustelidae; genus Taxidea; species Taxidea taxus. The sequence continues at coordinate 72,582 of ML105662.1, read as the reverse complement.
TTAAAAGAGTATGTGACCACCAAGCTGGCACTACAAGAAATATTAAGGAGGATTCTATAAAAGAAGAAAGAACCCAATAATTTCATTGCACAGAAATTTACAGAGACAATCTATAGAAAAAAGCACTTCATAGGCAAAACGATGTCAATAAAAAATATATCTCTCAATAATCACTCTCAATGTGAACACCTAAATGCTCCCATAAAATAGCACAGGGTTGCAGATTGGATAAAACAACAGGACCCATCCATATTTTGTCTACAAGAGACCCATTTTGAACCTAAGGATACATCCAGACTGAAAGTGAAGGAATGGAGAAGTATCATTCACGCCAATGGGCCTCAAAAGAAAGTCGGGGTAGCGATTCTCATATCAGATAAATTAGATTTTAAACTAAACTGTAGTCAGAGATACAGAAGGACACTACATCACTCTTAAAGGGTCTATACACCAAGAAGTTCTAACAATTGTAAATATTTATGCCCCCAATAGGGAGCAGTCAACTGCATAGGAAAACTGTTAATCAAGATAAAGAGTCATATTGATATGAATACATTAATAGTAGGGGATCTTAACATGCCACTCTTGTAATAGACAGATCATCCAAGTGGAAAATCAGTAAAGAAACAAGAGCATTGAGTGACACATTAAACCAGATGGACCTCATAGATATATACAGAACATTCCACCCTAAAACAACAGAATACTCATTCTTCTCTAGTTCACCTGGAATGTTCTCCAGAGTAGACCACATACTGGGTCACAAATCAGGACTCAACCAATACCAAAAGATTGATATTATTCCCTGCATATTATCAGATCACAATGCTTTGAAATTGGAACTCAACCACAAGATAAAGTTTGGAAGGAATTCAAACACCTGGAAGCTAAAGACCACCTTCCTTAAGAATGTTTGGAAAAAAACAGGAAATCAAAGAAGAACTTAAACAATTCATGGAAATGAATGAGAGTGAAAACACTTTGGTCTAAAACCTATGGGATACAGTAAAGCTAGTCCTAAGGGGGAAATACATAGCAATCCAAGCCTCTCTCAAGAAAATTGAAAAATCCAGTACACACCAGCTGTTTTTTACACCTTAAAGAACTAGAGAATCAGCAAAAAATTAAGCTAACCCCATGTACAGGAAGGGAAATAATCAAGATTAAAGTAGAGATCAATGAGATAGAAAGTAGAGATACAGTAGAAAAAAAATAAATGAAACTAGAAGCTGGTATTTTTTTGAAAGAATCAATAGGATCAAATCCAAAAGAAAAGAGTGAAGACCCAAATTAATAAAATTATGAATGAAAAGGGAGAGATCATGACTAACACCAAGGAAATAGAAACAATCATCAGAAATTATTATCAACAGTTATGTGCCAATAAGTTGAGCAACCTAGATGAAATCGATGCATTCCTGGAAAACTATAAACTTCCAAAATTGAACCAGGAAGAAATTGACAACACAAATAGACCAATATCTAGTAACAGGATTGGAGAGTGATCGAAAACCTCCCAAAAAGCAAGAGCCTGGGACCTGACGGATTCCCTGGGTAATTCTAACAAACTTTCAAAGAAGAAATGATACCTATTCTCGTGAAGCTGTTTCAAAAAATTGAAGCAAAAGGAAAAGTTCCATACTATTTTCATGAAGCCAGTATTACCCTGATCCCCAAACCTGGCAAAGACCTCACCAAAAAGGAGAATTTCAGACCAATATCCCTGATTAATATTGATGCTAAGATTCTCAACAAGATCCTGCCTAATAGGATCCAACACTATATTAAAATGATTAATGATTATCCACCATGACCAGGTGGGATGTCTTTCTTTTTTAAAGATTGTATTTATTTAGGAGAGAAAGAGAGAGAGAGAGAGAGAGAGCAGGGAACCAGGAAGAAAGAGAAGGAGAAGCAGACTTCCCACTGAGCAAAAAGCCTGATGCAAGGCTCGATCCCAGAACCCTGGGATCATAACCTGAGCCCAAGGCAGAAGCTTAACGGGCTAAACCACCAAGGTGCCCCCCCCTTTTTTTTTCTTTTTAAAGATTTTATTTATTTGAGAGAGAGACAGAGATAGCGAGAGAGAGCATGAGTGGGGAGGAGAGGGAGAAGTTGGTTCCCTGCTGAGCAGAAATTCCTCCTCAGGGCTTGATCCCAGGACCCTGAGGTCATGACCTGAGCTGAAGGCAGGTGATTTACAAACTGAGCCACCCAGGTGCCCCACCACATCTTTTCTATAGCAATGTTCTGCTAGTTTATTTTCAGTGTATGAGAAGCCTCAAAAAATAGAAGGAAAGGAATATCAAGGGGTCAAAGGAAACTGTACTGATTGCTAGTGAAGTGTGGCCAGCTTCCGGCTTTAGTTTCCCTCCAAAATCCTCCAACCCCTCCTTCCATCTAGTGTGTTTGAGTGTGGGTATGAGTGGGGCCTGGGGCTGAGCTGTGTACCCCAATCTTCTTCAAATAGATATCTTTCTATATCTACATGTGTAGAAACAGATATCCATTGGATATTTGGGCTCTCTCTGTCATTTTGCTAGTGTGGATAATGTTGTTATAAATATTTAGGTACCCGTGTCCCTTTGAATCAGTATTTTTGTATCACTTGGGTAAATACCTAGTAATGCAGTTGCTAAATCATAGGGTATTTCTATTTTGCACATTTCAGTCACCTCCACACTGTTTTACATAGTGGCTGTCACAGTTTATGATGATTCCCACCATTAATGTAGGACGGTTCCCCTGCCCCCATATCCTAACCAACACCTGTTGTTTCTTGTATTGTTGAGTTTACCATTATGATTGGATTGAAGTGATAACTCGTTGTAGTTTTGATTTGTATTTCCCTGATGAGTGATGTTGAACATCTTTTCATGCGTCTGTTAGCCATCTGTACATCTTCTTTGGAAAAATTTCAATTCAGGTTTTTTCACTGGATTTTTAAACTCCGTTTTTTAACTGGATTGTTTGTTTTTTGGGTGTTGATTTTAATAAGTCACTTATATATTTTGGATACTAACCCCTCATCAGACATGTCATTTTCAAGTATCTTCTCTCATTCTGTAGGTTGCTTTTTAGTTTTGTTGTCTCCTTCACTATGCCATCCCAGTTGTTCATTTTTGCTTTTGTGTCCCTTGTCTTTGAAGACATGTCTAGTATGAAATCCTATGACTGATGTCAAAAAGGTTACTTCTTGTGTTCTCCTCTAGGATTTAGACAGATTCCTGTCTCATATTTGGGTCTTTCTTCTATTTTGAATTTATTTTTGTGTATGGTGTAAGAAAGGTACAGGTTTATTCTTCTGCATGTGGCCATCCTGCTTTCCCAACACCATTTTTTTAAGTGATTGTCTTTATTCTATTCAATATTCTTTACTGCTTTGTCAAATATTAGTGGAGCATAGACTGTGAGTCCATTTCTCAATTTTCTATTCTGTTTCACTGATCTATGTGTTTGTTTTTATGCCAGTACCATACTCTCTTGATGACTACAACTTTGCAATATAGCTTGAATTCCTAGTTATTGTGATATCTGCAGCTTTCCTTTTCTTTTCCAAAGTTCCTTTGGCTATTCAGGGTATTTTGTGGTTTCATACAAATTGTAGGATTGTTTGTTCTAGCTCTGTGAAAAACGCTGGTGGCATTTTGATAGGGATTGCATTATATTTGTGGACTGCTTTGGGCAGTATAGACATTTAAACAATATTTTCTTTTCTGTTCCATTGAAGATGACACAAAGAACTGAAAAAACATTCCATGCATGCAACTCTTGACTATAGAGAACAAACTGATGGCTACCTGAGGGGAGATGGGTGAGGGATGGTCTAATCAGGTGGTGGGGATTAAGGAGTGCACCTGTGATGAGCACTGGGTGTTGTATGGAAGTGTTAAATCACTAATTTCCACATCTGAAACTAATATTACACTGCATGTTAACTGGAATTCAAATAAAAACTTGAAAAAATCAAATGGACTTATTTATTTATTTATTTAACTGATACATTAATGGAAAGGGGGAAGATAAGGCTATAATTACACAAATTATATAATTTTATATAATTACATAATTATAAATATTAATTCCTGGCAATTGCTGTTGGTAGGTGAAAGCAGTCATTCTAATACTATGTATTCTAATGCAATGACGATGACTGGGTCTCATCTTCATGAAGTGGAGAGCTTTCCTTATCCCACAGTACATGAATATAAGATCTTAATTTATCAGTGAATAAGTGAGGTTTGAGGCTATTTCCCATGAGACTCACATAGGATTCCCAAGACAGCCAATATGACCTCATGATATTTAGACCATGAACTCCTTTCTTCTTGAAACCAGCCTATTGTGGGTTGATATGTCTCTACAGTACAGACACCAAGGAGTTAGGAGAAATTCTAGACTTAGACTTTATCCAGAAGCCTTTGCCAGTTTTATTGTCTCTGAATGTGGCTTTTGTAAATCTCTGGATACTCTATGCAATATTTAAATCATCTTTCACTCAACCCTCTAAAAGGAAGACTTTTTGGAAGAAAAGAGTTTTGCTAGCATCTTTTCTTCCATTGATTTTTTTCAAGTATCCCTATTATTTTTCCACTTCTCAAACTACTAAAATACTTGGATTCTCAATTTTCTCTTTTTAAAGATTTTATGTATTTGAGAGAGAGCATAAGTCGGGGAGGGAGGAGACAGAGGGAGAGAGAGATGTAGACTCCCTACCAAGCAAGGAGCCTGATGTGGGGTTTGATCTCAGGACCCTGGGATCATGACCTAAGCTGAAGGCAAATGTTTAACAGATAGAGCCACCCAGGCACCCCAGATTATCAGTTTTCTTAACATATTATTGACTCCTATGCTAGCCTGAAAAATATACCTCCAGAATATATCCCTTCCCTAATCTCCAAAACATGTGAATGTTACCTAATATGTCAAAAAAATGACTTTGCAGATATAATTAAGTTGAGGATCTAGAGATAGGATCATTCTGGATTTAGATTGGGCCCTCAGTCTAATGACTGATATATTTATAGAAGAAAGGAGAAGGAGAGGAGAGACACAGAGACACACTAGGAAGGTGGTTCTGTGAAGATGGAGGTAGACATTGGAGTTATTCTGACAAGAGCCAAAGAATGCCAGGAGCCACCAGAAGATGGGAGAGGCAAAGAAGTTTCTCCCCTAAAGTTTTAAGTAACAGTGTGGCCGTACATTGATTTCAGATTTTAGCTGTCATGGAAGAATATACTTCTACTGTTTTAAAGCACCAGGTTTGTGGTAATTTTTTTCAGTTGCCCTAGGAAACTGAAATGGTGAGAAGATTCGAATTCGAGAAAATGTACTGGTTTCCATGTGGAGACTAATCTGTAGAGAGTAAATAAACAAGTGAGAAGATTCAGGGATCCACCATGGCAATCCAGGTGAGAGAGAACAGTGGAAAAGTTACAGTCTCATACTGAAAGATGTGTAGCAGTGGCATTTAAGAGTTGAGGACTGTATGATTAAATTGATACAAGAGATAAAGGAGAACCAGTCAATGGTATTCTTGTTTTTTTTTTTCCTCCCTGAGGAAACTGGGTAGAAAGCCATGTTACATACCATGAGATAAAGAACACACAGGCAACTGAAAGATTGTTTTTTTTTCCAGCAAGTTATAATATTTTTATTGTATTATGTTAGTCACCATACAATGCATCATTAGTTTTTTTTTTTCATTGTTCCAAGATTCATTGTTTATGCACTACACCCAGTGTTCCATGCAATACATGCCCTCCTTAATACTCACAAGCAGGCTCACCCATCTTCCCACATCACTCCCCTCTAAAACCCTCACTTTGTTTCTCGGAGTCCATAGTTTCTCATGTTTGCCTGTGCTCTTATTTCCCCCAACTCAATTTTCTTTTCCTTCTTCTAATGTCCTCCATGTTATTTCTTATGTTCCACAAGTGAAACCATATGATAATTGACTTTCTCTGCATGACTTATTTCACTCAGCATAATCTCTTCCATTCCCATCCATGTTGATGAAAAAGGTGGGTATTCATCCTTTCTGATGGCTGCATAATATTTCATTATATATATGACCCATATCTTCTTTATCCATTCGTCTGTTGAAGGGCACCTTGGCTCTTTCCACAGGTTGGCTATTGTGGACATTGCTGCTATGAACAATGGAGTACATATGGCCCTTCTTTTCACTACATCTCTATCTTTGGGGTAAATACCCAGTAGTGCAATTGCCAGGTCATAGGGTAGCTCTAGTTTTAATTTTTTGAGAAATCTCCACACTGTTTTCCAAAGTGGTTGCACCTGGAAAAATGAAACTCGACAACTCTCTTACACCATACACAAAAATAAATTCAAGATGAAAGACCTCAATGTGAGACAGCAGTCTAACAAAATCCTAGAGGAGAACATAGGCAGTAATCTCTTTGACATTAGCCACAGCAACTTTTTCAAGACACATCTCCAATGGCAAGCAAGGGAAACAAAAGTGAAAATGAACTTTTAGGACTTCATCAAGAAAGACTGCCTTTGGACATTGATGAAATAATGTAGAACACTGAAAATAAAGTTCAAAGTCACAATGTTAAAATGTCCTGTAAGCAGCTGAATACCCAGTTCTAGACCAGAGCAGAGACATATTAGCCTAAAAGAATAAAATTGGGGTTCATCAATGTATAGATGCCAGCTTCAATCTCTGAGAAATGGTATTGCTCAGGGAAGACAGAGAGTGAGAAGAGAAGGGGACAGAAAGCAGGACCAGTGGGACAAAAACAAACCTCAACTTTTAGGCACCATATGGTGAAAGAAACATTTTCAAAATATTTGACAAGATGCTGTCAGAGAATTACTGGCTTTCCCTGGAGTCCCTTGTGTACATGGAAGACCAAGGACTGTCTGGAAGAATAGTTGTGGGGTGTGTGTGTGTGTGTGTGTGTGTGTGTGTGTGTGTGTGTGTGTTACCAGTATAGGTGAGGAAGCCAGTAGTGAACTTAGTAAATAAATTGATCATTAAAAGGATTATAGAAGTACTACAAACACCACTACACATATACATTTGATAAATTAGATGAAATGAACCAACTTTTTAAAAACTACAGAGTAACAAAACTAATCCAAACTGAAAAAGATAATCCAATAGACTTAAAATAAATGAAACAGATGAATTTATAGCTGCGAACCTTCTGAAAAAGAAATCACTAGGTACTGATAGTTTCACACAAAATAAATTCTACCAAACATTTAACAAAGAAATAAAATCAACTCTACACGTGTTCTTCTATAAAGTAGAAGAGAAGGGAATAGTATCAAAATAATTTTATAAGATCCTAATGTCCTGATATCAAAAGCAGATAAAGACATTACAAAAAAGACTACTACAGACCAACAGCCTTGATGAACACAAAAGAATCTTCAATAAAATATCAGCAGATTAAATTCAACAATATGTAGAAAGAATTGTGCACCACAAACTTGAACCCAGGGTATGCTTGAATAGTGTTTGTCTTCAAGATTATTGTTAAGGATGAAGCAATCTATTTTAATATGTCCCAGAAATAGATCCAGTGAGGAAAGTCATATGATAGTTTGGAAAGAGGCTTAAATAACCTAGACCTGCTGGTCGGCTCTGTCTATCTTCACTCCTCTCTGCTTGTCACTTTCGTGGTTCTCAACTACAGACTGTACTGTCCATAAAAGGGCTTTTGGCAATGTATGGGGAAGTTCTGCGCTTTTTTTCTTTTCTTTTCTTGCACTTTATTTTTTTTCCATATCTAGAGGACATTTATACATTTGTGTTAGGGACAGAGGTGTTAACATCTGTGGTGTGTGTTATACCATCACACAATGAAAAATTATCTTATCCTCATAAAAGATGGTTCCCTTTGAAGAACCCCGCTCTAGGTGCTCTCTCAAGGTGATGATATTACTAGCTTTATCTCCAAAACTTCTCTTTTTGGCCCAGAACTCTTTTCTGAGAGTTATATCCAGATTTACATCCAGATATCTGCTAGCCATATCTACTCTCTTTTCTCAGGTACTTATCTACAAGTAGTTTTGTGAGGTGGGAACTCCATAGCCCAGCCAGGGGGCACTGCTCAATCCTAAACAATCCCCAAGAAAGAATCCTGGCCATCCCTGATATTCACAATTTTCTTACCTTTTCTTATTGTTTATGCCTTCCCTTTCCTGTGTTCTATTCTCCTTGACAATACTATGGCCCCTTGGCAGTACCCATTATATATGTGCTGTAACATTATTTATAATAATCATTTAATTATCAATCAGTTTGTCTGTTTATTATCCTTTTTTCCCCTCAGTATAGATTGCAGAAAACACATATCTCCTCATTATATCCCCAGGCACGATGCTTGAAATGCAGTGTTTAATAAATAGTTGCAGAAAGAAGATAAAATGAATGCCATCATCCTATGTCAAGAGGAGTCCCACAGAAGATCCCCTAATCAGCCCCTCTTCTTGTCCACCTGCCCCCACTCCCAGTCTTAACCCTGATCCTGGTTGACCTTTACAAAAGACACTCCTGACCTGGATAGTTCCTGAGAGTTATCAAGCTGCACTGTGGGTCTGTGAAGGATTAGAAGGTTTCCCTTCAGTGAGTGCCCTTGGCCTCAGTTGGATAGGCATGTGTGGTGCCGTCCTAGGGGGATTGGAGAGGATGAAGGGCCAGGTTTGTGTCCCCTTCTTCCCCCTCCCAACTACGGAAAGCAGCATTGCCTCTCCCTGCTTACTATTTTCCAACACAAAAGGGCCAGCCTTCCAAATAGACCCAGTGCAATTGGTTTCCCCCCAGACTGAGCTACTTTTCTAAAATGCAAATCTTTTATGCACATGATAGTCATTGCTCAATATTTGCTGAACACATTAATGTGAGTTCTCTGTTTCAATTCCTTGGCCTGCAAGGCATTTGGGGCCCATATGGGGGCTCCAAGGTGGAGGTTGCTGCCTATGTTGACAGGAAAGAGCCAGAAGGATTCACATTTCATTTGGGGCCTCTGGGCCTCTTCACTGTGAGCATGCGTGCTGTCCACTGGAAGCTCTGGAGTGACCCCCCTTCCTCTGTTCACTATGGAAACCAGTGCCAGGATAGGCTTCTCCTCCTATTCCAGAGTCTGCCAAGAACAGCCTATTCCACAGCTGTGTAATGTGGAACACATTACAGAGTCTGAAGTATCCCATCAGCAAAAGTATCTGTACCAAAATATTTTAAGTTATAATTTCTCCATATACTTCTTACACCTATGGAACTTCTATACTTACAGAATCTTGATTTAATGAGTAGCCATTCATTAGTTTATTTGGAGAGATATTTTGTAAAGTTCAGGCTTTTACTTCTACACTGCTAGTTTTTAACGACTCATTTCCCATATCAAATAGATCTGATCCTAGAGATACCCAGCAAGTGTAATTTATCCTCAGAATCCTCAGGGCATCACTGGAGCTACAGCTCCAAATTTTGACCCATAAGTTAAAGAATTTGTGGATGTCTCATGAGTATTAACTTCCTCTTCTTTCCCATGGTGTCATCTTTGCTTTTTCTTAATATACTGAAGGTCTGCATGTCTGCTTTATGAGTAGGCATCTTATTAGGTAGCTATCAAGCTACTGACCTTTCCATGACACATGTGCAGATCTACATTTTCTATTTGAAGGCTGCTCCAAGCTTTACTTTTTTCTTACCCTCCTCAAATGAATTTTCTTCTTCATAGGAAATAGAGTGTATTCAGCAGACCTTTCCCTGGGAAGGCAAACTTTAGCAGGGATAAAGTTGGGCTTCATTAGTAAGCAGTACAAGGAGTCTCCTCTGTATGTGGTTTCAAATTGGGCATCAGTTTCGATGCTTCAAACTCTCTGATCCTACTCCCTCATAACAGTCATATACAGATACTGGTACTGTATTAAGCAACCCTACTGTCTGAAGTGAGGGTTACTGTGAAGTAACCCTCTGAAGTGAAGTGAACTGTGGTAGAGGTGAGAGGCTATTGTTGGCCATGGGAAACGTCAACAGAATGAGTTCCATTCCAGCTCAGACAGCAACTGGAATTGAAGAAGCTTTCTAGCCAGAGCTCCCATATCCCACTACAGTAGGAACTTTTATAATATTATAATTGTTGTGTTTTTATAATTATTTAAGCTGCTTTCATACTTTTTATAAATAAGTGTTTTTATATCTTTATAATTATTGTGCCCAAGCTTGCAATTTAACTTCATGAATCTATTAAATCTAGAGTATGAAATATGAGTATGTAATTTTCATAACCTCACAATGGCAAAAATTATGGCTCATAGCCAAAGCTGAGGTGAGATTTAAATAATAGGCTCAAACATTTTCAGTATTAAAAATACCTTAAATGAACTAAGTAGTTAACCCAAATAGAAAAATAAAATCCAAAGCAGGAAAATAAGAAGAAAACTAATGGAGATACAAGGCAAGAAATAAGGATTTTTTTTTTTTAATTTGAGAAAAAGAGAGATTGAGCTAGAGAGACCAACTGCAGAAGTAGGGGGAGCTGCAGAGGGAGAGGGAGAAACAGGCTCCCCACTGAGCAGGGAGCTTGACCTAGGGCTTGATTCCAAGACATCGGGATCATGACTTGAGCTGAAGGCAGACAATTAACCGACAGCCACCCAGGCACTTCAAAGTAAGGATGATTTTAAGAGGAATAAGGACAATAAATTGATTTGATAGCCATTTTTAAGTAATAAAAACAACAAATATAGCTGGCACAACTCTGTAAGACGTAATCCAAAAACCAGGAATCTATAAATTACAGGAAGAGAAGGAAATGATATGCAGGGAAAAGTCCCACTAAGACATACCTGAGAGATCTGCAGGAATTACCCTTGTGAAGTGGAAAATTAAGGAGTCCTATCAGAGGCATTGTCCTGCCAAAAGCGATCCAAGCATGAAAATCCAAAGGTAGAAAAAGAGCTCTTTGAAGCCAGTCTCCTTGAGAAGAAATAAAGTGAGAGATGAAAAAGGTGATACAAGCAAATAAAAAGAGGACTCTGGAAATGCCAAGACAATATTTTAAATATGCTTTGGGTCTCAAGTGATAATAACATTCTCAAGACAGCATATTTAAGAAGCTGTTGGCTTCAGGAATCCAGGAAGGGCTGAAGGACAACATTGGTTCAGAACAGGGGTTCCTGATCAGGCTTAGGAAGCCTGCATCCAGGGGCTCTTACACCCACCCCTCTCTTCATAGATGCTTCTCGGAGTGTCAGCTTTGTTTTTGCCCAATGTGGATCTGATTTTCTAAAATTAAAGCAAAGCAAAACAAAACAAAACAAAAAACCCACAAAACACAAAACAACTATTACAACAACAACAACAACAACAAAAAGTACACATGCACAACCACAGTTACGTTGCATCTGGTTGTTGGTCATGAGAGAGACTGCCAGTGATGATCTATGGGACCCATGATAAAAAGGAAGCCTTTTATGGGATTTTGGTGTGGCTGCTCCCTGGAACCAGTCAGTTGCTGAGAGAGGGTGGGGGTGGGGTCCTATGAGAAGGGGAAGTTTTCACAAGAACACAGAGCAGAGGCCATAACAGTCATCAGGGAAGGAGGGTGCCAGGCAGATAGGCGGAAAGTTTGTGCTAATAAATATGACAATCTTTATATGATGGGTTCTTGATGGAAAAATTAAAAGGAAACCAATATGACCCAAAGGAAGTAGAAAACCAAAAGACACTGGCAAATGTCATTCGTATGTCATATCCAAGAAAGTTCTATTTGTGCACGTATTGACTAAATTCAGCATGTCTCATTTTATGACCTCTCTGATGTGGCAGAGACTCAATTTTTATTGCTGGTTCTCATGTTTCCAATCTCAGCCACCCTCTTCACAGTTTACATTTTGTTGTTGTTGTTGGGCAATCCTGATTGTTCTCTAGGTTTAAATTCTCACACTCCTCGTCAGGAAACTGAAGTTTACACGCCAGTCTGGAACTTTCTCTGGGACTTTTATACCTACCCTGACTCTGGATAGACCCAGTTAAACACTTCCTAAGAAACTCATTTCAGAAACTTAAACTATCATCTTTCCTCTTAAACTTGCTCCTTCTCCAGTGCTCATGCACATCCCACCCCTCTTCCCCTCCTCCCCACCACCACCTCAGCCCAGATGACACACCTTCAGGTCACTGCCCCTCCTCATTCTGGCAACTCTCCACTACCTCTAAGGGGCCTCAAAAGACACCCGCCCCGTCGGGCTCTCAGCCCTGCCCCGCCCCGCCCGCGGTGGCCCGGCTCTCGGCCTGCGGACGCGCAAGCGCAGTGGCCGGTCCCGCCGCCGCCCCGCCCCGCCTGGCTGCTGCGGAAGGCGCCGCGCGCAGCGACGCGCACTTCCTCTCCAGGAGTCCGCCAAGGGAGTGCAGGCTCGAAGAGCTCCTGGAAGCAGAGGCCCTGCCCTTGTCAGACGGAGCAGACATGTCCGAACAAAGTAAGGATGTATGCGACCCCAACTCTGCAGCCGAGGCCTCCAACTCCGAGGTGCACAGCAGTCCTGGGGTTCCCGGGGGGCTCTCCCCGGCCGCATCTCAGGCCGCGATCCTCGCAGGGCCAGAGACCCCTCCTTTAGGCCCGACCGACGCCCCTCTGGCCTCGCCTCCACCTCAGGCCCCAAGCGAAGAGGGAGACCCGAAGGCCCTGCAGCAGGCCTCGGAGGAAGGCCGCGCCCACCAGGCCCCGAGCGCGGCCCAGCCCGGTCCAGCACCGCCAGCCCCAGCCCAGCTGGTGCAGAAGGCGCACGAGCTCATGTGGTATGTGTTGGTCAAGGACCAGAAGAGAATGATCATCTGGTTCCCAGACATGGTGAAGGATGTCATCGGCAGTTACAAGAAATGGTGCAGAAGCATTCTCAGGCGCACCAGCCTCATCCTCGCACGAGTATTCGGGCTGCACCTGAGGCTGACTAGCCTGCACACGATGGAGTTTTCGCTAGTTAAAGCACTTGAGCCAGAGGAGCTGGACAGGGTGGCGCTGAGCAACCGCATGCCCATGACAGGCCTCCTGCTGATGATCCTGAGCCTCATCTATGTGAAGGGTCGCGGCGCCCGAGAGAGTGCCGTCTGGAACGTGCTGCGCATCCTGGGGCTGCGGCCCTGGAAGAAACACTCCACATTTGGAGACGTGAGAAAGCTCATCACCGAGGAGTTCGTCCAACAGAATTACCTGAAGTACCAGCGCGTACCCCACGCTGAGCCACCTGAGTACGAGTTCTTCTGGGGTTCCCGTGCCAGCCGTGAAATCACCAAGATGCAAATCATGGAGTTCCTGGCCAGGGTCTTTAAGAAAGACCCCCAGGCCTGGCCCTCCCGGTACAGAGAAGCTCTGGAGGAGGCCAGAGCTCTGCGGGAGGCTGATCCCAGTGCCCACTGCCCCCGCAGCAGTGTCTCCGAGGACTAGCAAGGTCTGGAGGCAGATATTGATGGTTTCTGATCCTCACCAGGGCGGTGGAGGGGTGGGGGTGGGACATTAGAGTATTCAGGATTTACAGTGCAGTATTTCACGTGTAACTTTAAGTTTTCAGTACAGTGCTTTTATACCTTTTAATGCAATGTTGTATTCATTTCAGTACTATTAGATAGTGTGTAGGATTTATGCATGTTCGTTTAAGTAAACTCCGTTGGTGCTTTCGCTTTTGTGCTACCTTTCTTGAATTTTTGTACCAGAGACGTGCTAAACTTATGAAATACATTGAGAAATTTTCCATCTTATTCTTTTATATGGAACGGATGATGTGTATTAGGGTAAGACTACTTCTGGAGAGTTTGGAGGAACTCCCCAGTAAAGCTGGCCTAACGGAGAGAAAAGTCAAGGCCCCTCTCTTTATGACCTCGCTGGGCACAGGAGACATCCGTGTGGAGTGCAGTGATGTGAACTGAAATGGTCTCAATGTGGCACTTGGCACACTTTACTAAACACAAATACAACCCCACCATGAGTAAACTTTAAAGTGAACATTAAAGATTCTTGTGATACAATCATTTTTTGAAAAGTGTACTTTATCTTTTTAACAAAATAGTATGGGTTGGGAACAAGACATTTTACCAAATGTACAAATAATGGTAATTTCATCTAATAGGATGGGAAAATCACTGCTCATCATTACTCATAAATGTATGAAGTTTATGGTTTTTAAATGTAACTTGCATGTTCAAAATGGACAAATACAGAAAAGTATAAAAACAACAGCAAAATTTTTCATAATTACATCACCCAGAAACAAGTGTTAATATTTACAGTAAGTTTTCTCACATTTTCTACATTTTACTAAAATTAGTTCTCTTGTGGGCACTTAAGAGTGGGGCATGGTGCTAAAACTCTATGTGTATCTTCTCTTTGTCGTTAAAACAGCCTTTGAGGCAGACACTTACTGTAACACGGAAACACGGGAAAAAAGTATGTAACTAACTTTCCCTAGATTATAAAGGTTAGTGAAAGGAAGTGCTAGGATTTGAACCCAGACAGAATGAGTCACGTATCCCCCTCCCCACCTGCCTACAACTGTCCCACATCTGCTTTTTACCTTTTTTTAATATTCTAAGTTATAAAATGTACTCTTATCTCTCTACTCCCAAGACACAAAGTCACACATATGAGGCTAAGGATTTAATTTTTCTAATTACCACATTAATCTTTTAGAGAAAGCAATCTTAATCTGAGTGTACACATTAGGAAACTTCACTTTCAGTGAGATTAATGGACTTAACCAGACCATATTACTACTTAGCAGTGAAGCCAAGTTTTGAAACATGGTCTTCCCTAAAAGACTGAGGTGAAAGTGCCTTATCTAGACCACTGATGCTAGAGGAACACACATGGGATACCTGGGAGCGGGAGGTGGATTTGGGTGGGAAGTTTGCCTATTGGGACATCTGTGATCCAGCAGTTACTGAACTGCAGTGGCTTCTAGGCAAGCGTGGAATGGGGTGAAGATGGATTTGAGGGACAAGAGATAAATCACATTATGCAGCTTTCAGTCCTACAAGGGAGTGGGGCAAGAAATGAGCCTTTAATAAGACCAGAAGTCCTTCAAACTTCAGAAGTCTGGAAAAGATTTTGTCAAAGCCAGAATCCTTTCTGGGTAAAGATGTAATAAAAGGAACAGATGTGTGACATCACCCTCTAAAGAAGTAAATGGAGTTATATTTGGGTGAGGGAATTACAGTCTGAACTGAGAGCTAGGATTCCCAGCACTTAGTGGCGTAACTTTCTTTTTTCTTTTCTTTTTTTTTTTTTTTTAATGGGAGTGGGGCTAGGGCAAAGGGTGAAGGAGAGAGAGTCTTAAGGGGACTCTGCCCTGAGCACAGAGCCCAACATGGGGCTTGATCTCAGGACCCTGAGATCATGACCTGAGCCAAAACCAAGAGTTGGATGCTTAACAGACTGAACCACCCAGGTGCCCCTTAATGGCATAACTTAATAGGTAGAAGCAGGTGATAAAAATGCTTGGGAAGCCTTGTATGCTCAGAAGGAATCCTTCCCCAGTTTAGTAGACTTACTGTGAAATCTCCCATGGTGGAGACATTTCTGCAATAACTCAGGCAGGGGCTTTGATGCCACCATTTAGAGCCAAATATCTATTTAGAAATTTTAGAAATGTTAAAAAAATTGAACTTCCTTCTCACCCCAAAGTTCTCCGCAGAATTAAAACAAAAATATCCCTTTAAATTTAAAATAATGGGGATATCCAGAATTTTCCATTTCCGGTGCGGGGCCACAACTGTCACTCCTGCCATGACAGGGTGCTGGTCATTTTCTCTAATGTCCTATTGCTGTTCTCACTGCTCCCTTTCAGCAACTGTAACTCCTGTGTACTTCTTTCAGTCAAACCCAGAAGTCACTGAGCAGGCAGTCCCGGACCTTCCACTTAACTCCCTGTGTTTGTATTCACTTTTCCTCTCTGCTATGAGAGGCAAAGCTCCCCCAAGCTCATAAACACAGGCACAACATCCATGCCACAGAGGAGTGAACCTCTGGAGAAAGAGAAAGACCATGTCATGAAAGATGAGGAGCTGACCTCAGCAAGTCACATGGGCAGGGGCTGCTCAGTTCCTATTCTGTCCCAGAGGCAGCCAGAACTGAAGGAAGTGGCTTTCCAGCATGCAGCAGTGTTAATCCATGATACTTGACTGCCTCAGCATGAGGCATCTGAAGGGACCATTCAATACCTTTCTTATATTTTCACACAGGGCACAAATAAAAGGTTGAGGGGCTTGTCAAATATCCAAAAGTCTCACCTACAAGGTGCTGGGAAAGGCTATTCATGGAAAGGAGTCTGCAAATCCTTGATATGCATCTAGTATGACAGTGTGGTGAAGTTCAGAATATTATGGCTGGGAAAGGATTCCTAATTTGTCCTAACATGGGGGTTTTTATCTGTTCTGCCCACTGGAAACACACCTTTCTTTCTTTTCTTTTTTGTTTTTATAAATGACACACACATATTTCACTGCAATCCACTTCATTTTATTAAAGGCATGGAGGACAAAAAGGGACTTTGTAAACTTAATATAAAATACAATGCCACCTGATCTATTCTGAGAGGAAAACAACATTTTTAGCATCACTATTAAATTGGAAAAATGTGTTTCAAATAAACATGTTATGCAGTTTAGTATTTCCTCTGCTTGAAAAGTCTTCTATAGCCCCCTCCCCCTTGAGCCTTCACCTGATCAACTCTGAACACCACTTCTACTGGGAATACTCTCGTAGCCTTCAAAGCACAGCTATGTTCTCCCAGTATTACAGTTCACACAACATATGCATGTTATTTATAAATATATTTATTCTGTCTCTCTCTTCCTGGATTATTACATACTTAAAGATAAAAACTCTATTTGCGGGGCGCCTGGGTGGCTCAGTGGGTTAAAGCCTCTGCCTTTGGCTCGGGTCATGATCCCGGGGTCCTGGAATCGAGCCCCGCATCAGGCTCTCTGCTCAGCGGGGAGCCTGCTTCCCTTCCTCTCTCTCTGCCTGCCTCTCTGCTTAGCTGCGATGTCTGTCAAATAAATAAATAAAATCTTAAAAAAAAACACTATTTGTCATTTTTACCATTTCCTCGATGCTTAACTTAGGGACTGGCATACATATGTGTTTGATAAATATTTGTTATATGAATTAAGAAACTCAAAACTTATAATTATAGGAGACCCACTACACCACACAGTGAAAACAAAACCAAACACAGAAAATAACGATCAACCACTCTGAAGTAGAGGAAATAGGGACAAGTTGAATTTAGTGAGAAATTTTTCAGTAAAATAGGGTAAACAAGAATTTTTTCAATAGTTCTCTGAATACACTAAGAAATTGGGCCAATATCTTGCAGGATTTTATATATCTATTTGATTTTTGTTGATATATAATTGACATATACTATTCTATTAGTTTCAGGTGAACAGCATAATGATTTGATATATTTGAAATGATTACCACAATAAGTTTGGTTAACATCCATCACCACACATTGTTAATTTCTTTTTCTTGTGGTAAGAACTTTTGGGGGGACTTTCTTTAACTTACAATTTTTTATTATTGAATTATAGCTGACATACAATGATATATTAGTTTCAGGTGTACAACACAGAGATATGACAATTCTGTGCAATATGCAGTGTTCACCATGATAAGTACACTATAGGGAATATAGTCAATAACATTGTAATAACATTCTATGGTGACGGATGGTGATTACACTTATCATGGTGATGCGGACTTTTAAAATCTTATGAGCACTGGGTGTTACACACAACTAATGAATCATTGAACACTATATCAAAAACTAATGATGTGTTGTCTAATTGAACTTTATAAAAATAACATTAAATAAAAAATTAAAAATTAAAAAATCTGCTTATTTAGAAACTTGCATATATGCAATATTGTATTGTTAACTAGTCCCCAAGGTGCACATTACATCCCCAGGACTTATAACTGGAGGTATGTACCTTTTGACCACCCCCAACCACCATCTTTGACAACCATTCATTCATTCTCTGTATCTATGATATCAGTTATTTTTTAAATTCCATTTATGGGGAACCTGGCTGACTCGGTCAGTAAACCATACAACCCTTGATCTTGGAGTTGTAAGTTTGAGTCCCACATTGGGTGCAGAGATTGATAAAAAAAAAAAATCCATTTATAAGAGATATCATACGGCATTTGTATTTCTCAGTCAGACTCATTTCACTTAGTATAATGCCCTGAAGTTTCACCATGTTGCAACTGGCATGATTTCCTTCTTTTTATATATAATTTCTTTATTTGTCCACGGATGGACATTTAGTTTTGGCTATATTGTAAACAATGTTACAACGGACATGAGGTTGCAGATTTATTTTCAATGTAGTGATTTTCTTTTCCTTTTGATAAATGTCCAGAAGTGGATTTGCTGGATCACACAATAGTTCTATTTTTAATTTTTTGAGAAACCTCCATACTACTGCATTGATTTATATTCCCACAACAGTGCACAAGTGTTCTCCTTTCTCCACATCCTCACCAATGTTAATAAATATCTCCTGTTTGTTTGTTTTTTAACAATAGACTTTCTAACAGATGTGAGGTAGGTTTTTTGATGTTGTTGTTTTTTGGGTTTTGTTGGTGGTGTTATTGTTGTTGTTGTTTTAAGGAGAAATAGTGGAAACAAATAATGTCTCACTAGCTAGATGAGACAAGGACACAAACAGGTTAGTGTTCCAAAGGTAACGCAGAGAGTAAGTGCAAAAATGAAAAGAAGAAGAAATCCATCCAAACTTCTTAAATCAAGATACCATTGCTTATGCTAATTGATCAGATATAATAAAAGTCAATATTGCATACATGAGAGAGTAGAAATTGCATTTTTATATCCTGCTATAGTTGCATAAATAACAATGTTTTCTTATTTTATACATTAATTTGGAATATCTACTGAGCACCTCATATGTTGCAGATGCTGTGCTAGGAGTTAGGGATGCAATACTGAACAGATTAGATATTGTCCTGTGCTCTCAGAGCATTCAGTCTATTGAAAGCAACAGATGAATACACTTCAGTGCAGTGAGTGCCACTCTAAGAGAAGTATGGAGGCTAAAGAAGCCCAAACAGGTGCACCCAACTCAGACTTTCCCAGACAAATGACACATAAATTTGCATCTTAGGTAGAGAAGGAATAAGCCACATGAAAATGGTGTGCAAAAGGTAACATGGGGGGAGGGGTTCTTTGTAACTAGGGAGTTGCTGTGTAAACACACACACACACACACACACACACGTAAGACTATAAAAAGTTACTGAGAATCCATTAAAAAGAGTATGAGAAATAAGTTTCAAAACTTATTTTGCTGGAGACTAGAATATTAGATAAAGAGAAGAAAACTGTCATGCTAGAGATAGTCAATGTCCTCAAAGACATGAGTAATTTCCATCATACAAAGGCCCAACAATTTGGGAAAGAACTGTGCTGAAAGATGGCCTTCTTTAGAGTAAGCATCTTCTCTTGGTTTTCTGATTACCAGTCAGGAGTCGAAAACATCCCTCCTCATCTCTTAGTTTACTCCATTATTTTTTGTTTTGCCTCCTAAGCAGTTTGGAGCCCTTAACAATGTTATGCATTTCCCCATACTAAAGAGTTCCGTGTATTATCTTATTAGCAACCTATTATATGTGTGTGTGTGTGTGTGTGTGTGTGTGTGTGTGTGTGTGTGTGTATAGCAAACTTTGGTACTTTTTTTAAATTTAATTTCTTTTCAGTGTAACAGAATTCATTGTTTATGCACCACACCCAGTGCTCCATGCAATACATGCCCTCCATAATACTCACCACCAGGCTCCCCCAACCTCGCACCCCCTGCGCCTTCAAAACCCTCAGATTGTTTTTCAGAGTCCATAGTCTCTAATGGTTCATTTCCCCTTCCAATTTCCCTCAACTCCCTTCTCCTCTCCATCTCCCCATGGCCTCCGTGTTATTTGTTATGCTCCCCAAATAAGTGAGACCATATGATAATTGACTCTCTCTGCTTGACTTATTTCACTCAGCATAATCTCTTCCACTCCCGTCCCTGTTGATACAAAAGTTGGGTATTCATCCTTTCTGATGAAGGCATAATACTCCATAGTGTATATGGATCATATCTTCCTTATCCATTCATCTGTTGAAGGGAATCTTGGTTCTTTCCACAGTTTGGCAACCGTGGCCATTGCTGCTGTGAACATTGGGGTGCAGATTCCTTAAGAAATTAAAAATAGAGCTTCCCTATGACCCTGCAATAGCACTACTGGGTATTTACCCCAAAGATACGGTTGTAGTGAAAAGAAGGGCCATCTGCACCCCAACTTTGGTACTTTTTAAAGATTTTATTTGTTTATTGAGAGAGAGAGATTACATGAGCAGGGGGAGGGGCATAAGGAAGAGGGACAAGTGGACTCCCCACTGAACATGGAGACGGACACAAGCTCTATCCCAGGACCCTTAGATCATAACCTGAGCCAAAGTCAAGACACTTAACCAACTGAGCCACCCAGGAGTTCCTGGATTTTGTTATTTGATGTATAAATTCAAAAGGCTTCGTCTCCTCTTCTAATTTCCCCCCAGTTCATTTTTCCCTTCCTTCTCCTAATGTTCTCCATGTTATTCCTTATATTCCACAAATAAGTGAAACTATACAATAATTAACTTTCTCTGCTTGACTTATTTCACTCAGGATAATCTCCAAACCCATCCATGTTGATGCAAAAGTAAGATATTCATCCTTTCTGATGGCTGAGTAATATTCCATTGTATATATGGACCATATCTTCTTTTTTCATTCATCTGTTGAAGGCATCTTGGCTCTTTCGACAATTTGGCAATTATGGCCATTGCTGCTATGAACATCGGGGTACACATGGCCCCTATTTCCACTACATCTGTATCTTTGGGGTAAATACCCAGTAGTGGAAGGAGTACTGGGTGGTATACATAAATTATGAATCTTGGAACACTACATCAGAGACTAATAATGTACTGTATGGTGACTAACATAACATAATAAAAATAATAAAAAGAGAAAAAATAATACATTTTTTTAAAAAGCAAATGATTTTTTTTGGAAAAATTATACTTTTTTTAGTTTAATTTTATTTTTTCATTGTTCCAAGATTCATTGTTTATGCACCACACCCAGTGCTCCATGCAATATGTGCCTTTCTTAATACCCACCACCAGGCCCACCTATACTCCCACCCTCCTCCCCTCCCCACTTTGGAAAACAGAGTGGAGATTCCTTAAGAAATTCAAAATAGAACTATGCTATGACCCTGCAATTGCACTACTGGGTATTTACCCCAAAGATACAGATGTAGTGGAAATAGGGGCCATGTGTACCCCGATGTTCATAGCAGCAATGGCCATAATTGCCAAATTGTCGAAAGAGCCAAGATGCCTTCAACAGATGAATGAAAAAAGAAGATATGGTCCATATATACAATGGAATATTACTCAGCCATCAGAAAGGATGAATATCTTACTTTTGCATCAACATGGATGGGTTTGGAGATTATCCTGAGTGAAATAAGTCAAGCAGAGAAAGTTAATTATTGTATAGTTTCACTTATTTGTGGAATATAAGGAATAACATGGAAAACATTAGGAGAAGGAAGGGAAAAACGAAGGGGGGGACTCAGAAGGGGAGACAAACCGTGAGAGACTGTGGACTCTGAGAAAATTATTTAAATTGTAGTTAGTTAACATACAGTACAATGTTGGACTCAGGAATAGAATTCAGTGATTGATCACTTACGTATAACACCAAGTTCCTATCTTAATACCCATCACCCATCTAGCTCAGTGCTCACCCACCTCCCTCCATCAACCCTCAGAGTCTCTTGTGGTCTGTTTTCATCTCTGTTTTTTTTTTTTTCTATTTCCCCCTTCCCATGTGTTCATCTGTTTTGTTTCTTAAATTCCATATATGAATAAAATCATATGGTATTTGTCTTCCTCTGACTGACTTATTTCACTTAGCGTAATGCATTCTAGCTTCATCCATGTCATTGTTAATGGGAAAATTTCATTATTTTTGATAACTGAGTAATATTCCACTGTGTGTATATACCACATGTCCTTTATCCATTCATCAGTCAATGGATATTTGGGCTTTTTCCATAGTATGGCTGTTGTTGCTAATGTTGCTATAGAGCACTTATAAAAAAATAAAAAGGACACAAAGAAATGGAAAAGCATTCCATGCTCATATATTGGAAGAAGAAACATTGTTAAAATGTCTATACTACCCAAAGCAATCTACACGTTTAATGCAATCCCTATCAAAATACCACTCAGATTCACAGAGCTAGAACATACAATCCTAAATTTTGTACCGAATCACAAAAGTCCTCAAATAGCCAAAGCAATCCTGAAAACCATCAACATAGATGGAACTGGAGGGGATTATACTAAGTGAAATAAGGCAAGCAGTGAAAAACAATTAACATATGGTTTCATTCTTATGGGGAACATAAGGAATAGCATGGTGGACCATAGGGGAAGGGAGGGAAAACTGAATGGGAAGAAATCAGAGAGGGAAACCAACAGTGAGAGACTCTGGACTCCGGGAACTAAACTGAGGATTACAGAAGGGAGGGGGTACGGGGGATGGGGTAACTGGGTGATGGGTATTAAATGAAGGCACGGGGGCACCTGGGTGGCTCAGTGGGTTAAAGCCTCTGCCTTCAGCTCAGGTCATGATCTCAGGATCCTGGGATCGAGCCCCGCATCGGGCTTTCTGCTTAGCAGGGAGCCTGCTTCCCTCTCTCTCTGCCTGCATCTCTACCTACTTGTGGTCTCTCTCTCTGTCAAATAAATAAATAAAATATTTTTTTAAAAAAAATGAAGGCACGTATGGTGATGAGCACTGGGTGCTATGCACAACTAATGAATTGTTAAACACTACATCAAAAAGAAATGATGCACTATACATTGGCTAAATAGACATAATAATTTAATAAATGTTCAAAAAACAAAAAAGAAAAACAAAACTGGAGACATCACAATTCCAGATTCCAAGCTATATACAAAGCTGTAGTCATCAAGGCAGCATGGTACTGGCATGAAAACAGACACATAGATAAATGGAACAGAATAGAAAACCCAGAAATGTTTCCACAAGTATATGGTCAACTAATTTTGACAAAGCAAGAAAGAATATCTAATTTAAAAGAAGCAGTACCCTCAATAAATTTATTTGCTTATGTATTTGCTTAATAGAGACTTCTGAACAACTATATAGCCATATTGTATTGGACAGTGGGTACATATTAATGAATTAGACAAAAAATAACCCAGGCACCAAAGAGTTCACATATAAACACATAGAGCTGATAGAGTATGACGTAAAGATAAACAAATGAACCATTAAATACAAATTATATTAGGATAGGATAATGAAGCAAAAGACTTTTTTAGAGTGATGAAGAATGGTGGAGGTGATTGGCTAAAATAAAATGGTCAGGAAAGACTTCTCTGACCAGGCGAAATTTAAGCTGATACTCGAAGGATTATGAAAGCTCTAAAAAGAGCAGAGGGAACATGATCCCAGGTAGAAAAACAACATATATGAGGTCCCAGAGTTAGTTATATGGATTTTATGGTTGTCTTTGCCAGCAGACATAACATTATAATATGATGATCTGACCAACATGCAATATCCAACACTCTTTTCCAGCCTGTCTGTGTAACCAAGGCAGCGCAAATTAACTTTTTATTTTACAGACTTCCAGTTATGTTTCAGTCAAGCTATGTAAGGAAAAGCCCACTTGTGCTCTGTGTTCCTATATCCTTTTACTACTCTAAGACTTAGAAAGATATATGAAGATCTATTATGGACTTCTGTAATGACAAGTATGAATGCAGCTCCAATAATCACAGAGATGTGGAGTCTGACATCTTCAAACCACTAAACAAGTATCAATAGCCTCTACTTGTCACTGAATTTCTCCCAGCTTTACTCTCTTAGCAACTTTCAAGTATTATTAACCAGAATCACCATACATTAGATCCCCAAACTTACTTATCTTATAACTGGAAGTTTGTAAACTTTCACTTATGTTTCTTGATAATTCCCCACACCCACTCCAGCCTCTGTTAGTCACCATTCTGCTTTCTGCTTCCATGAGTCTGCTTTTTTTTTCTACCTATAAATCATATCATAGAATATTTTTCTTTCTTTGTCTGATTTATTTCACTTAGCATAATGCCCCTAGGTTTCATCCATGCTGCAAATGGCAGGACATCCTTCTTTTTATTGCCAAATAATCTCTGTGTGTGTATGTGTGTATGTATCTTATTTATTCATTCACCAACTGATGGACACTTGAGTTGTTTCCATTTCTTTGGTACTGTGAATAATGCTTCAATAAACATAGAAGTGCAAATATCTCTTTGATCTCCCTTTTGTTTCCTTTGCATATATACTCAGAAGTGGAATTGCTGGATCCTATGGTAGTTCTTTATTTTTTTTTTAATTTCTTGAGAACGCTTATCTGTTGGAGTGTATAATAAACCTGTGTTTGTTTAAGCTACAGCTTTGCAGTTTTGAGGGTTTTGTTTGTTTGGTTGTTTTTGTTGTTGTTTGTTTATTTGTTTTTGCTTGTTTGTTGTGCTCCATGCAGTTTAAAACATTCCCAACTGGTATATATTTTAGGCATTTTTTTTCTCCCTCATGCCCCATTGTGTGTTTGGTACTAGTATTGCGTAGTACTGGTGGGAGCTGATTAAGTCATGACGATCAGAGTAACCCTGTATCCTTGCTATAGTGCTTAGACAAGGTATGGGAAATTAATTCAGCCCTAGGTAATCAGAACATGGAGATTAGATTTTCACTTAGATCTTAGCAATTGCCATGTTAATAGGGCTAGATATTTTGGCCCTGAAGTTTGCATCATTTTTTTTCTTTTCAGTTATATCAGAAAAAGTATATTTAAATTGGCTTATTGTTTTTAAGTCAGGATTGTTATTGAATTAAGAAGTCATGCTAATAATGGTAATGCATATTCATTCTGGGGGATAAAAAAGAAATGTATATTGTTGGGTAGTGGAGCACCAGGCTAACTTTTTTAGGCAATGATAAGCAATCAAATTGTATTAAAGTGCAAACAAATCACTAATTAATTTGAGACTGGTTTGATAGACATTATACTTTTAAAATATTACTTTAATTATAATATTCAGAATGAACTGAGAAGGAAAGGATCAAGATTGGGAATCTGTAAAGATGGAGTGTGTGTATTTTGAACTGAATTGAGGAATGGAGAATGAGTACGTAAGGAAGCTACAAGAATGAGTACTGACTCTCATGTTTCTAGCATGAACATGAGGTGAATGGTAGTGTTATTCAATGATATATGGAAGAGGAAGGAAAGAAAAGACTTGTGATAAAAGTTATAATGGGATAAAATTTTATATATGAAGACTGTATAGAAAATCCCAAGAGGGATGCCTGGGTGGCTCAGTTGGTTAAGCAGCTGCCTTCGGCTCAGGTCATGATCCCAGCGTCTTGGGATCGAGTCCCACATCGGGCTCCTTGCTCGGCAGGGAGCCTGCTTCTCCCTCTGCCTTTGCCTGTGCTTGCTTGCTCTCTCTCCCTCTCTCTCTGTCAAGTAAATAAATAAAATCTTTAAAAAAAAAGAAAATCCCAAGAAAGATATTAAATAGAAAATTAATGAAGATGCTTTATATAATAGAATGAATAGTGCTGCATTAAAGCAATCCATTTATCCAAAGAGAAAGTGTAAGAGTAAATGTGTGTTCATGATTTTATTCTGAGAAGCTGAAACATTTCCATGCCTTGTACTGAAGAAAGAATTGGTGAAGTGACTCAAAAGAGTAGTTTGATGAGAGAAAAATAAAGTAGGAGAGTGTTGGGTCAAAGAAATTAAAACAGCAGCTGGAGGAATTGGCAAGTGACATCAAATGCTTTGAGATATAAATATTTCAAGGAGGGACTGCATTTGTGGGATCCTTGCATATTTAGAGATGAGATAAAAGAGATTACATTCAGAGGAGTATAAAGTGTTGTGCATTAGCTTGGGTGACAGATAATGGTGAACTTAACCAGCAAGTAAGTAGTAAGGATGGAGATAAATGGTAAAAAAAAAAATGATAAATATTTGGAGATATAGTTGACTAAAATGGAGATTGATGAAATGCTAGAAATAAGGCTAGGGAAGAGTCAAGGAGCATGACCAGGTTTCTGGCATGTACAACAGTTTGAGTGATGCCTGTTATGGAGTTTGGGAGGAAACAAAATGCAGGTTTCTACAGGAAGATGCTGAGTATAGTTTTAGACATGTTGAGTTTGATGTGAATGTGAGATATCCAAACAAAGACAATTTGATCAGAGAGAAATTTACAAGAGAAGAAATGAAAATGTAGTTCAGAATTTCACAAACCCATGAACAGGAATGCTTAGGGGAAGCTCATGGAGGTAGAAAGGTAACCTGTGCTTTACATGAGCATTTCAGGCAGGATATATGCTATTCCGTTTATTTCCAGACAGTAACACAGCGATCCTCAGGCTTGTGTTTTATTCTAGTTCCCAAAGGCATAGGAGTTTGGGAACCTTATAGAAGACATAAGAAGAACAGCATACAGCATGGAAGAGAAAAAAAAATGTCAAACAAGCAAAGAGGACCAGCAGGCAGATTAGGAATAAAGACCTAGAGAATGGCTTTAAAGATGACAAGGTGGGAGCACCTTGGTGGATCAGTGGGTTTATCATTGGATTCCTGATTTCAGCTCAGGTCATGATCTCAGCATTGTGAGATGAGCCCCTGCATAGGGCTCCACACTCAGCATGGAGTCTGCTTGTCCCTCTCCCTCTGTTCTCCCTGCTCAGAAATAAATAAATAAATAAATAGTAAATAAATAAATAAATAAATAACACCTTAAAAAAGATCCCAAGGGAAGCAGGATATGATCAATAGTGTTTGGTTTAGTTGAGATGTAAAATAATAAAATAATTGTTGATATCCCCTCAAGTTACTAATGAATAGGACATTTTCCTCTAACTAAGAGCAATTTCATTGGAATAAATGTTAACAGAAGACAGACTTCAGTGATTTAAGAACTGAGGAGCCTGTGAGTGTAAACAACTTGAACATATCCAACTGGAGAGAAGCTAGTGTTGAGGGAGTGGTGAGATCTAAAGCTTAAGTAGTAGCATTAAACAGAATTAGGAATGTATTCTCTGTAGGGATGAGATAGAAAGTAAAACAACTGATTAGATATATGCATATTTGTGTTTGTGACAGGAAGTTGATGGAGCTCTATTTTATAAAAGGAGTGGCAGGGAATGTAATTCTTTAAGACAGAGAAGGTAAGTGAAGAGAGAGGAAGATAGGTCCAGAACTGCCCTAGAGAATGGAGAAGACTGAGGTATTTCTAGGAGCATCTGTCCTGGCAGATTCCAGCAGATATTAGCAAATTTAATTTACCAACATAAATATTAAAAAAAAACCTCTACTTCTAAGTTTCTTATTTATTCCAGAGATACAAGGTTGATTAAATATTAAAAATCAAAAATCATAATTAACCATATTAGCAGTCATAAGAAAAATAACATGATCACATTAACTCATGCAGAAAAAGCATTTGACAGGGGTGCCTCAGTGTCCCAGTCATTTATGCATCCAACACTTGATTTCAGCTGAGGTCATGCATGATCTTAGGGTCCTGGGATCCTGCCCTGAGTTGGGCTTCTTGTACAGCAGGTAGTCTGTTTGTCTCTCTCTTCCTCTGACCCTCCCCCTTTTTTCTCTCAAGTAAATAAGAAAATAGATAGATGATAAAAGGATGATATACAGACAGATAGATAATAAATAAATAACACAGAGGACATAGAATGAAGGAGAGGAGAAGTGAGTTGGGAAAAATCGAAGGTGGAGATGAACCATGAGAGACTGTGGACTCAGAAACGAACCGAGGGTTTTGGAGGGGAGGGGGAGTAGGGGCTGGGAGGATCTGGTGGTGGGTGTTAAAGAGGGCATGTATTGCATGGATCACTGGGTGTGGTGCATAAACAATGAATCTTGGAACACTAAAAAATTAAATTAATTCTAAAATTAATAAAATAAAAATAAAAAATGATAAAAGGGGGCTTGGGGGGCGCCTGGATGGCTCAATTGTTTAAGTGACTGCCTTCAGCTCAGATCATGATTCTGGAGTCCCAGGATCAAGTCCTGCATTGTGCTCCCTGCTCAGTGGGGAGTCTGATTCTCCCTCTGTCCCTCCCCCACCTCATGCCCTCTCTCTCTCTCATTATCTCTCTCAAACAAATAAAAATAAAATGCTTTAAAAATGAAAAAAATTGACAAAATTCAACTCCCATTTGTGATAATTTTCAGCAAAGCAACCATAGAAAGGAAATCATCAACCTGATAGCATCTAACACACACACACACACACACACACACACACACACACACACACCCTTTATCTACAGTTAACATTACTTCATGTTCAATGACAAAAGACTGAATGCTTCCCTCAAAGATTGGTTATATGGGTAAGATGTGCACTCTTACTACTCCTTATCAACTTGGTAGTGAAAGTCCTGCCCAGTTGAATATAATGAGAAAAGAAAGCAAATAATTACAAATTGACCATGAAGATATAAAGGTATTCCTATTTGCAAATTGCATAATTGACAACAAAATATATAAAAAACCTACAAAAAAAAAAAAAAAGCAAATTAACACAAAAAGTCTTCCAGAACTAATAGGTGATTTTAGTAAGGTCACAAGACACAAGATGAACACACACAATTATATTTCTAAATACTAGCTATTAATAATTAGAAACTGAAATTCAGAACTCAGTGCATTTACAAGAGATTAAAAATAGGTGTAAATTCACCACAAGGTGTATAGGATCTGTACCAATATAACAATATGGAGTTTCCTCAAAAAGTTAAAAACAGAACCACCCTATAATCCAGTGATTGGGCTACTAGGTATTTCACCCCCCAAAATGCAAAAATACTAATCCAAAGGGATACATGCACCCTGATATTTATAGCACAATCACTGAAAATAGCTAAACTATGGAAACAGTCCAAACATCCATTGAATCATGAATGGATAAATAAGAAGATAATGGAATATTCCTCAGCCATAAAAAATAATGAAATCTTGTCATTTCCAATGGCATGGATGGAACTAGAGGGTATAGTGCCAAGCAAAATAAGTCAATGAGAGAAAAATACCATATGATTTAACTCATATGTAGAATTTAAGAAGCAAAACAAAGAAACAAAATGGGGAAAAAAGAGTGACAAATGAAGAAACAGACTTTTTTTTGAGGTTTCTTTTTTTAAATTTTTTAAAATAGATTTTATTTTTTAGAGAAGTTGTAAGTTCAAAGATAACTGGAATGGAAAGAATAGAGATTTCTCATATATACCCTGTCACCCACTCCTGCATGGACTTGTCCATTGTCAACACCCCCCACCAAAATGAGCCATTTGTTTTAATTGATGAAGTTATACCAACACATCATCATCACCCAGTGTCCATAGTTTCCTTACAGGTCACTCATGGTGGTTTATATTCCATGGACTTCAGACAAATTTATAATAACATGTAGCTACCATTTTAGTGTAGTTTCACTGCCCTAACGGCACTATTTTTTTTTAATTTTTATTTTTTTAATTTTATTATTAACATATAATACATTGTTTGTTTCAGGGGGAAAAGTCTGTGATTCATCAGTCTTACACAATTCACAGTACTCACCATAGCACATAACCTCCCCAATGCCTAACACCCAGACACCACATCCCTCCACCTCCTGACTCCAGCAACCCACAGATTGTTTCCTGAGATTAAGAGTCTCTATGGTTTGCCTCCTTCTCTGGTTTTGTCTTGTTTCATTTTTCCCTCACTTCCTTTATGGTCCTCAGTCTTGTTTTCCAAATTCCTCATATCAGTGAGATCATGTGCTAATTGTCTTTCTGTGATTGACTAATTTCACTTAGCATAATGCCCTCTAGCTGCATCCACATTGTTGCAAATGGCAAGATTTCATTTTTGATGACTGCATATGTATATATATATATATATATATATATATATATATATATATATATGTGTGTGTGTGTGTGTGTGTGTGTATATGTATGTATGCATATATACACACACATATGTATGTGTATATATATGTATGTATATACATATACATATATATACCACATCTTCTTTATCCATTCATCTACTGATGGACATCTAGGCTCTTTCCAAAGTTTGGCTATTGTGGATATTGCTGCTATAAAGTTTAGGGTGCATGTGCCCCTTCATGGTAAATGCCTAGTAGTGCAATTGCTAGGTCATAAGGTAGCTCTATCTTCAACTTTTTGAGGCACCACCACACTGTTTTCCAGAGTGGCTGCACCAGCTTGCATTCCCAATAGTTTACGAGGATTCTCCTTTCTCCATACTCACACCAACATCTGCCCTTTCCTGACTTGTTAATTTTAGCCATTCTGACTGGTGTGAGGTGGTATCTCCTTGAGGTTTTGATTTGTATTTCCCTGAAGCCTAGTGACATTGACCACTTTTTCATGTGTCTGTTGGCCATTTGGATGTCTCTTTGCAGAAATGTCTGTTCACATCTTCTGCCCATTTCTTGATTGGATTATTTTTTCTTTGGGTGTTGAGTTTGATAAATTCTTTATAGATTTTGGATACTAGTCCTTTATCTGATATGTCCTTTGCAAATATTTTCTCCCATTCTGTATGTCACCTTTTAGTTTTGTTTACTATTTCCTTTGCTGTGCAAAAGCTTTTGATCTTGATAAAGTCCCAATAGTTCATTTTTGCCCTTGCTTCCCTTGCCTTTGGCAATGTTTCTAGAAAGAAGTTGTTGTGGCTGAGGTTGAAAAGGTTGCTGCCTGGGTTCTAAAGGATTTTTATGGATTCCTGCCTCATGTTGAGGTCTTCCACCCATTTTGAGTGTATTTTTGTGTGTGGTGTAAGCAAATTGTCCAGTTTCATTCTTCTGCATGTGGCTGTCCAATTTCCCAACACCATTTGTTGAAGAGACTATCTTTTTTCCATTGGACATTCTTTCCTGCTTTGTCAAAGATTAGCTGAACATAGAGTTGAGGGTCCATTTCAGGGGTCTCTATTCTGTTCCACTGATCTAGTGTTGGTTTTTGTGCCAGTACCATACTGTCTTGATGATTACAGCTTTGTAACAGAGCTTAAAGTCTGGAATTGTGATGCTACCAGCTTTGGTTTTCTTTTTCAACATTCTTTTGGCTATTTGGGGTCTTTTCTGGTTCCATACAAATTTTAGGATTATTTGTTCCATTTCTTTTTTTTAAATTTACCTTTATTTTTTCAGTGTTCCAAGATTCATTGTTTATGCACCACACCCATTTCTTTGAAAAAAAATGATGGTATTTGAATAGTGAGTGCATTAAATGTGTAGATTGCTCTAGATAGCATAGACATTTTCATAATATTTGTTCTTCTAATCCATGAGCGTGGAACTTTTTTTTTTTTCATTTCTTTGTGTCTTCCTCAATTCCTCAATTTCCTCTTTCAGTCATGATTTTATTAATTTGGGTCTTTTCTCTTTTCTTTTTGATAAGTTTGGCCAGGGTTTATCAATCTTATTGACTCTTTCAAATAATCAGCTCCTAGTATCCTTGATCTGTTCTACTGTTCTTTTGGATTATATTTCATTGATTTCTGCTATGATCTTGATTATTTCTCTTCTCCTGCTGTTTTTAGGCTTTCCTTGCTGTTCTTTCTCCAACTCCTTTAGGTGCAGGGTTAGGTTGTGTGTTTGAGACTTTTCTTGTTTCTTGAAAAAGCCTTGTATTGCTATATGCTTTCTTCTTAGGACCACATTTGCTGCATCCCACAGATTTTGGGCAGTGGGTTTTCATTTTCATTTGTTTCATTTTAATTCTTCTTTAATTTTCTGGTTGACCCATTCATTCTTGTTTTCAAGGTTTTATTTATTTATTTGACAGTCAGAGATCACAACTAGGCAGAGGCAGGCAGAGGGAGAGGGGGAAGCAGGCTCTGCACTGAGTAGAGAGCCCGATGTGGGGCTCTATCCCAGGACCCTAGGACCATGACCTGAGCTGAAGGCAGAGGCTTTACCCACTGAACCACCCAGGTGTCCTTCATTCATTCTTTAGTAGGATGTTCTTTAACCTCCATGTATTTGAGTTCTTTCCAACTTTCCTCTTCTGATTGAGTCTGAGTTTCCAAACACTGTGGTCTGAAAATATGCAGGGAATGATCCAAATACTTTGGTACCATTTGAGACATGATTTGTGACCCAGGAAGTGATCTATTCTGGAGAATGTTCCATGTGCATAGAGAAGAATATGTATTCTGTTGCTCTGGGATGGGATGTTCCTAATATATCTGTGAAGTCCATCTGGTCCAGTGTGTAATTTAAAGTCTTTATTTCTTTGTTGATCTTTTGCTTAAATGATCTATCCATTCCAGTGAGAGAGGTGTTGAAGCTCCATACTGTTATTGTATTATCGTTGATGTATTTCTTTGACATTGTAATTAATCGGCTTAAATAATTGGCTGCTCCCATGTTAGGGGCATAAGGAATTACAATTGTTAGATCCTCTCATTACACAGGCCCTTTAAATATGATATAATATCCTTCCTCATCTTATTATAGTCTTTGGTTTGAAATCTAATTTTTCTTTTTTTTTAGATTTTTTATTTATTTCACAGAGAGAGAGAGATCACAAGTAGTCAGAGAGGCAGGAAGAGAGAGAGGGGGAAGCAGGCTCCCTGCTGAGCAGAGAGCCCGATGTGGGGCTTGGTCCCAGGTCCCTAAGACCATGATTTGAGCCAAAGGCAGAGGCTTTAACCCACTAAGCCACCCAGGCGCCCCTGAAATCTAATTTTTCTAATATAAGGATTGCCACACCCACCTTCTTTTGATGTTCATTAACATGGTAAATGGTTTTCTATCCCCTTTAAATCTGGAGGTGTCTTTGGGACTCAAATGAGTCTCTTCCAGGCAGCATATTGATGGGTCTTGTGTTTTTGTTTTTCTTTCTTTCTTTCTTTCTTTTTTAATCCAATCAATACCCTGTGTTTTTTGATTGGGGCATTTAGTCCATTTACATTTGGGTTAACTATTAAAAGCTATGAATTTAGTGCCATTGTATTCATTGTATTGCCTGTAAGGTGACTGTTACTGCATTTTGTGTCTTTTCCTTTCTGGTCTATACTTTTAGGGTCTTTCTTTGCTTAAAGGACCCCTTTCAATATTTCCTGTAGGGCTGGTTTGGTGTTCGCAAGTTCTTTTAGTTTTTGTTTGTCCTGGAAGCTTTTTATCTCTTATTTTATTTTCAATGACTACCTAGCTTGATATGGTATTCTTGGCTGCATATTTTTCTGATTTAGTGCTCTGAATATATCACACCAGTCCTTTCTGGTCTTCCACGTCTCTGTGGCAATTATGTCAATCTACCGTTTCTTCCATTGTAGATTACAGACCTCTTGTCCTGAGGTGCTTTCAGAATTTTCTTTGTCTCTGAGGCTTGTAAGTTTTACTCTTAGATGGCGAGGTGTTGACTTTTTTTTTTTTTAATTTTAAAGGGGGTTCTCTGTGCCTCCTAGATTCATATGTCTGTCCCCTTTCCCAAATTAGAGGAGTTCTCTGACATAATTTTCTCCAATATACTATCTGCCCCCTCTCTTTCTTCTACTTCTGGGATCCCAATTATTCTAATATTGTTTTGCCTCATGGTATCACTTATTCCTTGAATTCTTCCCAGCAGCTGTTTATCTCTATTTCTCTCAACTTCTTTATTCTCCATCATTTGGTCTTCCTTATCACTAATTCTCACTCTGCCTCATTTATCCTAGCAGTTAGAGCATCCATTTTTATTGTACCCCATTAATAGTCTTTTTTTAAAAATTGACTTGTTTAGATTTTAGTTCTTTTATTTCTCCAGAAAGGGATTCTCTAGTATCTTCTATGATTTTTTTCAAGCCTAGCTGGTATCTTTATAATCATTATTCTGAACTCTAGTTCTGACATCTTACAAATGTCTATATTGACTAGGTCCCTGGCAGTTGATACTGTCTTTTGCTCTTTTTTTTTTTTTTAGGTGAGTTTTTCCACTTTGTCATTTTGTCCAGAGAAGAATAGATGCATGAGAGAACAAAATGCTAAAAAGGGAACCACAACCCCAGAAAAATATACATTAACAAATCAGAAAAGGTCTGAAACCAGGGGGATGGTGGGGGGAGGAAGGAAACTTAAAAAAAAAAAAAAAGGTGTTAACTAGAGCAGAGCCACACACTAGATTTTGGGTGTATTTTGGTATGTTAGAAGAAAGAAGAAACAGCCTCTTGGGAGTGCCTGGGTGGCTCAGTGGGTTAAGCCTCTGCCTTCAGCTCAGGTCATGATCTCAGGGTCCTGGGATTGAGCCCCTCATCGGGCTCTCTGCTCAAGGGGAGCCTGCTTCCTCCTCTCTCTCTCTGTCTGCACCTCTGCCTACTTGTGATCTGTCTCTCTCTGTCAAATAAATATTAAAAAAAAATAAAATAAAAATTTAAAAAAGGAGAGAAAGCCTCCCAAAATTTTAAAGGAAGGAAAATGAGGTAG
>ML105662.1:0-37835 GCA_003697995.1 Taxidea taxus jeffersonii | reverse complement strand
TAATGAAGGGATGGACCATGACTGTAAAGATGATAATTAAAAATATTTTTAAAAAGGAATTAATAAGAAGTTGGTTGAAAAAAGAAATAAAAAATTAAAAAAATATAGATAATGTTATCAGGCAGAAGACTAGAACAAAGCCATACACTAGATTTAAGATATATTTGGTCTGTTAGAAGAAACTGTATCCCAAAATTGTAAAGCAAGAAAAACTTATGTATGTACAAAAAATAAGGTTAAATACAATGTAGGGAAATAATATGACTGAAGAAATGAAAATTGAAAATGATTTTAAAGAAGGAAGAAGGAAAATTTTTAAAATATAGAAAATTTTAAAAATTAACTTTAAAAGACTAAAGAATTATGGCAGGGGAGGAAACATGAATTCTATGTGCTGTATTCTCCTAGTGTTGTAGTTTTGCAGTTCTCAATAATCAGTAAACTTGGTCTTGGCTAGATGATCTTGCTGATCTTCTGAGGGAGGGACCTGTTGCAGTGATTCTCAAATGTCTCTGCCTGAGCAGAATTGCATAGCCCTTGTCAGGGGCCAGACTTAGTAATCTGCTTGGGTTTGCTCTCAGTAACTTTTGTTCCCTGAAAGCTTCCCATACAGTTTTGGGGGATGAGAATAAAAATGGCAGCTCCCAATCTATGCCCCCACAGGAGCTAAGAACTTGGGACCCCACTCCTCAGTAATCCCTCAAAGAAAAGCAGTCAATCACACCTCTCTCCCTGGTCTCTGGCCACACTCTGTGCTCACCTGTCCTGTGACTAAGTGTTTCTATCTCTGGCACATTGACCCTGTTTGAAATCTCCAAACCCAGAAGATTACTGCAGTATGCTCCTGCACCTCTTCTCCTGGGGGAGGAAGGGGAGCCTCCCTGGATCTGGTGCTTGTTGGGTCCCTGTTCAAAGAGCAGTAGCCCAACTGTATCTTGGATCATGGTTTATGGCAACCCCAACCTGAAAGCCCACTCCTTGGCTCCATCTTTGCAGCCAGTTTCCCTGCTCTGATACCTGGGAGTTCTGCCATAATCAGGTATTCCCAGTCTTCCTGAGACCCCAAGAGCCCTGAGACCACACTGTCCCAGTGAGGGTTCCACCCCCCACTTAGTCACTGGAGTGACGTCCCTCAGCAGAGCAGACTTCTAAAAGTTTTAATTTTTTTGCTTCACTCTTCTATCACTTCTTGGTAGCTGGATGACAGGGGGCCCCCTCCCCCAGCAGTATATCTTCCCAAATATCATCTTGGATTCACTCTGCACATCCTATCTTCCAGAAAGTGGTCACTTATCTGTTCATAGAATTAGTGATATTCTTTTCTTGGATCTCCTGTTGACTTTGTAGATGTTCAGAATGGTTTGATAACTATTTAGCTGAATTCCAGATGAAATTTAGTTCTTCTACTCCTGCACCATCTTGCTCCTCCACCTTGAAGAAACAGACTCTTAACTATAGAGAGCAAACTAATGGTTATTGAAGGGGAGGTGGGGGAAT
Organism: Taxidea taxus jeffersonii; assembly: GCA_003697995.1. Lineage (NCBI taxonomy): Eukaryota > Metazoa > Chordata > Mammalia > Carnivora > Mustelidae > Taxidea > Taxidea taxus. The sequence goes on along the minus strand of ML105662.1, from coordinate 36,338 downwards.
GGGCTAAATAGATGATGGAAATTAAGGAGTACACTTGTCAGGATGAGCACCAGGTGATGTTTGGAAGTGCTGAATCACTATTTTATGCACCTGAAACTATTATTTTTTTTAAAGATTTTATTTATTTATTTGTCAGAGAGAGAGGGAGAGAGAGCAAGCGAGCACAGGCAGAGGCAGAGGGAGAAGCAGGTTCCCTGCTGAGCAGGGAGCCTGATGCGGGACTCGATCCCAGGACGCTGGGATCATGACCTGAGTCGAAGGCAGCCCCTCAAACAACTGAGCCACTCAGGCATCCCACCTGAAACTATTATTATATTGTATGTTTAACTAAGTGGATTTAAACAAAAACTTGAAAAAAGAAAAAAAAGAAGAAAGGAATAACACATTAATAAAAAAATCAAAGACCTAAATAAAGTTAGAGAAACATTGTGTTCATAAGCTCAGAAGACATCATATAGTGATCAGATAAAATAAATCCCAGCTTTGGCTATGATTAAAAAAGATTGAGGCAGGGAGAATGGAAACCCTACAGAATCTATATGATAGCCCCCAAATCAGGGCTGAATACATTAATGTTATATATATATATATAATTATATTAATTATTATATGAATAATACTAATTAATCATATATAATTAACATTATATATTTATATATTAATAAACATTAATGTTATATATATATAATTATATTAATTATTATATGAATAATACTAATTAATCATATATAATTAACATTATATATTTATATATTAATAAATATAATCAGATATAATTAATTATTATATTAATAATAAATGTTATAATAAATAAATATTAATTGAATCTAATATATGTATTAGATTCAATTAGCCAACATATAGTACATCATTAGTTTCAGATGTAGTGTTTAGTAATTCATCAGTTGCATATAACACCCAGTGCTCATCACATCATGTGCCCTCGTTAATGTCTATCACCCAGTAACTCCAGCCACCCACCCACTGTCCTTCCAGCAGCCCTCAGTTTGTATCATATAGGTAAGAGTTTTTCATGGTCTTTCTCCTTCTTTGATGACTTCCCATTCAACTGAAAACTTCCCTCCTTCCCCCATGATCCTCTTACATTATCTACTTTTCATAGTTACTGCACTCATTTCCCCCTGACCATTGATGTTGGCAATCACGATTTAGAGTACATAGTAATGGATAATCTATTGTTGCATCACTTCAACTGATGTGACTTAAATGTGCTACTTAAACTTGTTGTAATCATGAGAAAAAAATCAGTCTCCATTTGACTTCAATTGTGAATTAAGGGTTCTGCTTTGTATCTATTTTGTGCTAGTTCAATTTTTAACTTTATGAGTACTGTGAACATATTTTTCAAGAATTCAAAGAGTTAAAAATAAGAATAATTGCAATACCAAAGTCAGTATGCTCCAAACATCACAGAAAAGAAAGATAAATGTTTGTGTCATTTTAATGAAAAAAAAATGAAGGACACATACAACTAGATTAGAAAGGTAAATAAACAAAATAGAGAGTAATGCATGACATACAGAACATAATTGTAGTTTGATATGGTAAAGAAGATGATGTGATCTCTATTAGTTTTCTGGTGCTTCTATAACAAAATATCATAGACTGGGTGGCTTAAGCATTTTATTATCTCGGAGGCTGAACATCTGAAATCAAGCTGTCAGGACGGTTGCCCCCTCCTGAGGGCCTTGAGAAAAGGTTGTTTCATGTCTTTTCGGCATGTAGATAGAAATCTTCTCCATGTGTTTTCACACTGCCTTCCCTCTGTATAGAGACTGTATCTCACAAATTGGGGATGAGGTAAACTAGTACTTTCAAATGGAATAAAAATATTTTCTTTTTTTGTGGTTGTTGTTTCCTAAAAAGACTTCAGTGATCAGTTGACAGTAGCAGCCACTGAAATACTGTGGATATGTCGACTGAGAAACATGCATCCCGGTGCCATTTTCTTGATAACCCTCTAAAACTGAGTTAAATTACATTCCCTGACATGGAAGTAGCAACTAAAATGTCCTTTGGGCAAACACAAAGGCAAATTCTTCCAATTAGGAATGTGTCAGTCCCTTACCTTGTAGAGCTGTTTCTACAACGTCTTACCACCAATCATGTTTCCTACAGTGTAACGTGTAATGCATTGATCAAAATAACAACAACAAAATATGTAATGCACAAATTATCATACAGTTTTCTATGAAATATGTAATTAAGCCACAGAGATTATTGATATTGTGTTGAAATCCAAACTAGACTTCACTCATCTGCCTGCATATTTGGCAGACAGTGCAAATGTAAAATTGGCAAATCTCATTCAATCTATGATCTTCTTGCCAAAAAAATGAAAAGATCTGACTTGCTAAATGTCCTACATACATTTCACATGGCAGTGCGAAAGTAGGGTATGATACGCTTATTTCTGATTTTGAAGCTTTCATAAAGAAAGTTTTTGGTCACTTTTCAGTTTCATGAAAACATGCAGAAACATTAATGATATTGTTGGTTTTATAGAAATGGAAGGATATAGCCTCCTTAGAAATATACTTGCAAGCTGTTTCTCAATGTTTCCAGACCCAAAATTTTCACTTGTTTTTAAACCATATTTTCAAAATATGTGAGAAGAATGTCCTTGTCTAGTTTGGAAATACATTGAAAATGAGAGTGCCAAAAAGGAGAATAAAATAGAAGTGTACATGCATCCCCCACCCTACCCAACTGTTGATCTGTGAAAGGGCCAGGACCATAGAAAAAGATGCACTGACTGCATCTGAGTTACTTGATGCTATGTTGTAGTTGCAACAAAAATGGATACAGCACAAATATTTACATATATTTGGGGATGAGGGTCTAAGATTATATCATATCTTAATTTTTTAAAAAAATGGTCATCAGGGCACTTGGGTGGCTCAGTCACTAAGTGGCTGTCTTCAGCTCAGATCATGATCCCAGGGTCCTGGGATTGAGTCCCACATTGGGCTCCCTACTCCACGGAGAGCGTGCTTCTCCCTCTCCCTCTGCCTGCCACTCTGCCTACTTGTGTTCTCTAACTCTCTGTCAAATAAATAAATAAAATTTTAAAGAAATGGTCATCAAAAGAAGATAGCCATGAGCATGGAGTGGTATTCCATCTTTTTGTGTCTTCAATTCCCTTCATGAGTGTCCTGTAGTTCCTTGAGTACAGATCCTTTACCTCTTTGGTTAGGTTTATTCCCAGGTATCTTATGGTTCTTGGTGCTATAGTAAATGGAATCAATTCTCTAATTTCCCTTTCTGTATTTTTATTGTTAGTATATAAAAAAGCAACTGATTTCTGTACATTGATTTTTTATCCTCCCACAATACCAAATTGCTGTATAATTTCTAGTGGTTTGGGGGTAGGGTCTTTTGGGTTTTCCATATAAAGTATCATGTCATGTGTGGAGAGAGAGTTTAACTTCTTCACTGCCAATCTGAATACATTTTATTTCTCTTTGTTGTCTGATTGCTGTTGCTAGGACTTCTAATACTATGTTGAACAAGAGTGGTGAGAGTGGGCATCCTTGTCGTGTTCCTGATCTCAAAGAGAAGGCTGTCAGCTTTTCCCCATTGAAGATGATATTCACTGTGGGTTTTCATAGGTAGATTTTATGAAGTTGAGGAATGTTACCTCTATCCCTATACTATGAAGAGTTTTAATCAGGAACGGATGCTGTATCTTGTCAGATGCTTTTGGGTTTTTTGTTTTGTTTTGTTTTTGCCTCAATTGAGAGGACCATGTGGTTCTTCTCTCTTCTCTTATTGATTTGTTATATCATACTGATTGATTTATGAATGTTGAACCATCCCTATACTACATGGGTAAAACCCACCAGGTCAGGGTGGATAATCTTTTTAATGCCCTGTTGGATCCTATTAGCTAGGATCTTTTTGAGAACCTTGGCATTCATATTCATCAGGGATATTAGTCTGAAATTCTCCTTTTTGGTGGGATCTTTGCCTGATTTGGTGATCAGGGTAATTCTGGCTTTATAAAAAGAGTCTGGAGGGTTTCCATCTGTTTCTATTTTTTGAAACAGCTTCAGGAGAATAGGTATTATTTCTTCTTTGAAAGTTTGGTAGAATTCCCCAGGGAATCCATCAATTCCTGGGCTCTTGCTTTTTGGGAGGCTTCTGATCACTGCTTCAATCCCGTTACAAGATATTAGTCTATTTAGGTTTTCAATTTCTTCCTGATTGAGTTTTGGAAGTTTATAGGTTTCCAGGAATGCATCCATTTCATCTAGGTTGCTTAACTTATTGGCGTAGAACTGTTGATAATAATTTCTGATGATTGTTTCTATTTCCTTGGTATTAGTTGTGATCTCTCCCTTTTCATTCATAATTTTATTAATTTGGATCTTCACTCTTTTCTTTTGGATTAGATCTTATTGATTCTTTCAAAAAAACAGCTTCTAGTTTTGTTGATTTTTTCTACTGTATCTCTAGTTTCTATCTCATCGATCTTGATGATTTCCCTTCTTGTGCATGGGGTTGGCTTAATTTGTTGTTGATTCTCCAGTTCTTTAAGGTGTCAAGACAGTGTATGCTGGTGTATGCTGATTTTTTTTTAATTTTTTGAGGGAGGCTTGGATGGCTATGTATTTCGCACTTAGGACCACCTTTGCTGTATCAATAGATTTTGGACTGGTGTGTCTTCATTCTCATTGGTTTACATGAATTACATGAATGTTTGGAAAAATCAGGAAATCAAAGAAGAACTTAACTTTAAGGAAGGTGGTCTTTAGCTTCCAGGTGTTTGAATTTCTTCCAAACTTTTTCTTCTGGTTGAGTTGCAGTTTCAAAGCACTGTGGTCTCAGAATATGCAGGGAATAATCTCAGTCTTTTGGTGTTGGTTGAGTCCTAATTTGTGACCCAGTATGTATCTATTCTGGAGAATATTCCATGTGCACTTGAGAAGAATGAATATTCTATTGTTTTAGGGTGGAATGTTCTGTATGTCTATGAGGTCCATGTTCTGTATATATCTATCTACAGAATGTTCTGTATATATCTATGAGGTCCATCTGGTCCAATGTGTCATTAAGTGCTCTTTTTTCTTTATTGATTTTCTTCTTGGATGATCTATTATAAGAGTGGTATGTTAAGATCCCCTACTATTAATATATTCATATGAATATGACTCATTATCTTGATTAACAGTTGCCTTATGTAGTTGGCTGCTCCCGTATTGGGGGCATAAATATTCACAATTGTTAGATCTTCTTGGTGGTTAGACACTTTAAGAATAATGTAGAGTCCTTCTTTATCTCTGACTACAGTCTTTAGCTTAAAACCTAATTTATCTGATATAAGAATCGCTACCCAAGCCTTCTTTTGAGGCCTATTGGCATGAAAGATACTTCTCCATCCATTCACTTTTCAGTCTGGATGTATCCTTAGGTTGAGAATGGGTCTCTTGTAGACAACACATGGATGAGTCCTGTCATTTTATCCAATCCTCAATCCTGTGCCATTTTATGGGAGCATTTAGGCTGTTCACATTGAGAATGATTATTGAGAGATATGTTTTTATTGACATCATGTTGCCTGTGGGATCCTGGTTTCTATAGATTGTCTCCATAAATCCCTGTTCCATGACATTCTTGTTCTTTCTTTTTTTATAGAACTCCCCTTTAATATTTCTTGTAGTGCCAGCTTGGTGCTCACATACTCTTTTAAACCTTTGGTCTTGGAATCTCTTTATCTCTCCATCCATTTTGATTGTCAGTCTTGCTGGATAAAGTGTTCTTGGCTGCATGTTCTTTTCATTTAGTGCCCTGAATACATCTTGCCAACCCTTTCTGGCTTGCCAGGTTTCTGTGGACAGGTCTGATGTTATTCTGCTGGGCTTTCTTCTGTACATAAGGAATCTCTTCCCCCTAGCTGCTTTCAAGAGCTCCTGTCTAAAATTATGATTCATCAGTTTCACAATCAGGTGTCTCAAGGTCTTCCTAGTTTCTATGATCTTGAGGGGAGACCTTTCTGCCTCTAGGACAGGAATGCTGGTTCCATTCCTCAGACTGGGAAAATTTTCACTGAGAATATAGTAAATAAACTGGGTATTCTTGAATGGTTGAATATGGACTTACATACGACATAGTATTCCACACATCAATATGGAATATGTGCACAGGGAAAGGAAATAGCATTGTACTTTATAAGCACCACATTATGAATGGAAAACAAAATTTCTTAAACCAACTATATTTAAATTTGGTACCAAAGAGAGAGAGAGAAAGAAGAAGAAGAAGAAGGAGGAGGAGGAGGAGGAGGAGGAGGAGAAGAAGGAGAAGGAGAAGAAGGAGGAGAAGAAGGAGAAGGAAAAGAAGAAGAAGAAGAAGGAGGAGGAGGAGGAGGAGGAGAAGGAGGGAGACAGAGAGGGAGATAGCCAAGATAAAGAGGACTTTTTCAATTTATTTTTTAATTGTAAGTTATTTAGAATTAAATTTGATTTCAAGGAGAACAAAAGGAAAAGTGAACTATTGGGACCTCACCAAGATAAAAAGCTCCCACATGGAGGAAACAATAAAAGGGCGAGAAAAAAAACCACTAATAGGTAGCCTACAGAATCGGAGATGATATTTGCAAATGATATATCTGATAAAGGGTTAGTATACAAAACTGATAAAGAACTTATCAAACTTGACACCTGAAAAACAAATAATCCAGTTAAAAAATGGGCAGAAGATATTAATAGATATTTTCCAAAGAAGACATATAGATGGTTAACAGACACATGAAAAGATGCTCAACATCACTCTTCACCAGAGGAATCTAAAACACCCAGTACAATGAGATACTACCTCACATCTGTCAGAATGGCTAAATTTAACAATACAGGAAAAAAATAGGTGTTAGCAAGAATATGGAGGAAGGGGAACCCTCTTAAAGGGTTGGAAATGCAAGCTGGAACAGCCACTCTGTAAAACAGTATGGCAATTTCTCAAAAAGTTAAAAATAGAACTAATGTATGATCCAGCAATTATATTACTAGGTATTTACACAAAGGATATAAAAATAGAGATTTGAGATGGCATATGTGCCCCCATGTTTACAGCAGCATTATCAACAATAGGCAAATGATGTAAAGAGCCCAAATATCCACTGATCAATTAATGGATAAAAAAGTGTTATATAGACACAATGGAATATTACTCAGCGATCAAAAGGAATGAAGCCTGGCCATTTTCCATGATGTGGACAGAGCTAGAGTATATTATGCTATGCGAAATAAGTTAGAGAAAGATAAATACCATATGATTTCATTCATATGTGGAATTTAATAAACAAAACAGATGAGTGCAAGGGAAAAAAAAAAAAGAGAGAGGGGCAAACCATAAAGTGGACTCTTAATTATAGAGGAAAAAAACATGATGGTTATTAGAGGTAAGTGAGTGGGGCAATGGGATAAATGGGTGATGCATATTAAGGAGGGCACCTACTGGGATGAACCCCAAGTGTTATATGTAAGTGATGAATCACTTAGAGATTTACATATTACATTGAGATCTATAATTCACTTTGAGTTAACTTTCCAGGAGATGTGAGGTTTATATTATGGCTCTCATGGTTTTGTTTGTTTGTTTTTCATCTAAGTGCTAAGTGCTCCAACATCATTTATTGAAAAGACTATCCTTCCACTGAATTGCTTTTGTACCTTTGTCATAAATCACTTGACTGTTCTTGTTGTGAGCCTGTTTCTGAATTCTCTATTATGCTCTAGTGACCTATGTGTCAATCCCTCCACTAAATACCACACCAATTGCTGATTTGTATAGTAAGTCTTAATATTGGGTAGGGCAATTCCTCCAACTTTATTCATCTTTTACAAAAACAGCTTAGCTATTCTAGTTCCTTTGCTTCTCCATATAAATTTTTAGAGTCAACTTGTCTATATCCAAAGTGGCCAACCTTTTAGAAAGTCATATCAGGACACAATTATACCAGGCAAAATAAATTCTAACAACATAGCATTATAATATATAATGAATGTGTTATTATTTTAGTATTACATGAAAAATATGTGTTTTTCATTTAGTTTTATGTTACCATAAATTGCATTTAAAAATACAGGACTAGTTAACAGTGGTTATTGGTAATAATTGATAGTTGAACAAATAAGTAGTATGTGTCAGGAAATATAAAAATAAAAATATTTTTGGTTTCTGTTATCTGATACAGAAATTTATTTTAACTCTTGATTGCGTATTTAAATATTGTATGTTATATTTCAGTTGTTATTAAAATGCATAATTATTGGGGCACATGAGTGGCTCAGTGGGCTAAGCCTCTGCCTTCAGCTCAGGTCATGATCTCAGTGTCCTGAGATCGAGCCCCACATCGGGCTCTCTGCTCAACAGGGAGCCTGCTTCCCCCCTTTCTCTGCCTGCCTCTCTGCCTACTTATGATCTCTCTCTCTGTCAAATAAATAAAATATTTAAAAAGTAAATAAAATAAAATGCATAAATATAATAATTTTAGAAAGTAAAATGTGGGACATTAAAATATTTAATTTGAAAATAATCATGCCATCATTCTTTCTGTCCCATAACACATAGGATAACATTTCTCCTTTTGTTTCCTTACCCAATAATATTTTTCTACAATGCCTATATATTTCATAATATACTTTTACATGGGAATAAAAATGAGTATAGTCACACATATTCACTTTGACTTCCAGCTATGCTCTTACTGAGTTCTACATTACACTAATTTCTTGTGTAAGTCCAATGTGATCGCATCAAGCTAAATGTTTTTCAACAAAAAGCTTTTGTGCATAAAATACTTAGGAATTTACTTAACAGCAGCAGTAAATTTTTAGATTTGCAAGAATTAGTTTCCAGTTTTCAAAAAATACTCACTTTCAAAAAAATGTCTAAAAGTACAATGTACTTTGAATCTACAGCTTGTTTTGATAGACTAGCTCTTTGTGAAATGGCAATATTATAGTGATGGAGAACAAATAAACGGTCACCAAGGTGAGTGGGGGAGGGTGTGACTAAAGGGGTAACATGAGACAATTTCTTGGTGGTGTTGGCCAGTTCTGTATCCTGACTATGTTGATTACACAGAACTGGGCCTGTAATAAGTGTCATAGAACTATATACTCTGTAAAAAATGAATGTATTTCAAAATTGATGAAATCTAAATGAGGTTTGTAGCTTATTTAATAGGATTGTATCAATGTTAATTTCCTAGTTTCATAATTGGTACTTGACTATGTAAATTGGTATGGGTGGAGGAAGATGGTTAAAAGATATATTGGAATTGTGGGTACTATTTTTGAAACTTCTATGGGGGTCTAAAATATTTCCAAAATTTGGTTGAAAGTCTAGTTTGTTGGGGTGCCTCGGTGGCTCAGATGGCTAGGTGTCTGCCTTTGGGTTATCATGATGTTGGGGTCCTGGAATCAAGCCCCACATTAGGCTTCCAGTTCAGTGGGGAGTCTGCTTCTCACTCTCTTTCTGCCTCTGTCTCACCTTCTTGTGCTCTCTTTCTCTCTCTCTCTCTCTCTCAAGTGAATAAACAGAATATTTTTTAAAAATAAAATAAAATAAAATGTAGTTTGTCTGATATAAGGATGGCTACTCCAGCTTTCTTTTGATGTCCACTGACAAGATAAATGGTACTCCACCCCCTCACTTTCAATCTGGCAGTGTCTTTGGGTCTAAAATGAGAGTCTTGTAAGCAGCATATCAATGGGTCTTATTTTATTATCCATTCTGATACCCTATATCTTTTTTTAAAAGACTTGTTTATTTGCTTATTTATTTGGCAGATAGATCACAAGTAGGCTGAGAGGGAGGCAGAGCGAGAGGAGGAAGCAGGTTCCCCACTGAATAGAGAGCCCTATGCAGGGCTTGATCCCAGGACCCCGGGACCATGACCTGAGCTGAAGGCAGAGGCTTAACCCACTGAGCCACCCAGGCACCCCATGATACCCTATATCTTTTTTATTGAAGCATTTAGTCCATTTACATTCAGAGTAATTATTGAAAGATATGAAGTTATACCATTGTGCTACCTATAAAGATTTGAGGGGGTACATGCATCTCACTGTTCCGTAGCAGCAATGTCCACAATAGCCAAAAAAAAGGAAAAAGTCCAGACAAATGAATGGGTAAAGAATATATATATATATATATATATATATATATATATATATATATATATATATGTGTATGTATATATATTGGAATATTACTCAGCCATCATAAAGAATGACATCTTGACATTTGCAATGATTTTGATATAACTAGAGTGTATCATGTTAAGCAAAAGAAGTCAGCCAGAGAAAGACAAATACCATATGCTTTCACTAAAATGTGTAATTTAAGAAACAAAACAGATGAATATATGGAAAGGGAAATAAAAATAAAATAAGTCAAATCAAGTATAGGAAACAAACTGAGGGTTGCTGGAGGGGTGGGAGGATGGGCTAATCAGGTGATGGGCATTAAGGAGGGCATGTGCTGCGATGAGCACTGGGTGTTATATGCAGTTGCTAAATCACTGGATTCTACCTCTGAAACTAATAATATAGTACATTTTAATTAAATTTAATTTTAATATAAAAATTTTAAAAATAGAAAAAAAGTGTAGCACCTTTCTTTTTGACCACTCAATGTGCCCAGTAATGTAAGAAAACTAAAATCAGCAAAAAGAAGACTGGAAAGGTAAAAGGATAAAGAATGACACATAAAGAAGGCTATAAAATTAGAAAATGCCACATGGTATGATGAAATGTTAATGATGATGTTAACAATAATGGCTGATACTTATAAACTACTTAACATGCAATTCTTACAATGAGTTAACAGTATATATTTTGCCACCCTTTACAGATGAGGAAACTGAGACACATAGATATTACCTGATATGCTTTCGATAACAGAGCTAGTTAATAGTCCTAATGGGACTTTCACCTGAGGTGGTCTGACCCTAGAATCTGTACAGAATATAGAAAAATTTGTAAAACTAAATTCTAAAAGGTAATGAGAATACAATTACACAAGTGAAAATAGCCACTACATTTTGATGTATTCTCTTTTTGGTATGTGTCCTTTCATTAATTTATTGATTCATCAATAAATAAAATATTGACTAAACATGTATGATATTCCAGTATTTTTTTTCTGCAAATGTGGACTACAGTGGTGAAAGAATCCAACAAATCTCCTGCCTGCATGGGCCATCTAGTCCAATGTGGGGGACACAGACAATGCAAATAAAAATGTATAAGAACATTTCAAGTCTTAAAGTGGAACAAGAGATTAAAATTAACAGGGAGTTGTCAAGGTACACCTCTCTGTAGTGATGACACTTGGGCAGAGATCTGAAAGAAATGAGAGATTGAGCCATGGGGATTTCTTGGCAAATGAGTAGAACATTCTTAGCAGACGGCATTACACCTGCAATTGCCTAGGTTCTGGGACTCAATCCAAGGTCTGCAAGGACGCCCAGTTGGATGGAATTGGGCAAGGGAAATGGAATGTATTAGAGATCCAGCCAGGATCATGTTCTACTGCCCAGATTACATGACTCGGTCAGTAATTTGTTTTACACAACTGCTACCTTACGTTTCTCTCTCCTTTTATTATTTATTTGTTGTTTATTTTAAGGACTCTAGTATTTCCTAATCCAGACAGAACCTAACATGCAAGTAATATTGCTCGGTCCACTTTTTAAAATCATTTTCCACTGGGTGTTGTCCTTAAGGTATATTTGGGAGATGTGTCTTCATGGGCACCTCTGATGGGGTTTCACCTGAGTATGGCCTTGAGACAGCTCAGAGGAGCTCATGTCAATCCTGATTCCCCATTCTCAGAAGACCCAGCAGATCAAATGGAACCTTAATTCCAAAATCTTCCCCAACAGTAGAAGAAGAAATTGAGGCCTCTTAAGACAGTAAAGGGTGTGGCTGAACTCTTCTGCCACCTTGTGACTGATTCCATTTCTCCCTTCCCATCTGATGAATGCTTCTCTAGAAACACCTTGAATGTGAATTTAATTTTCTGGGCAGTCTCTTGAAAGTATCATAGAACATGGGGAAGAGAAGCCACAAAAGTATTTTCTAATGAAATTTAAGCCTAAATGGAAAGATATACTTGGTAATACAAGGGTGGATTGTGAGGAAAAGGCCTTGACGGTCATGTATATTTTATAAGTGATTTAGAAGTAATGAGCACAAAGAACTAAGGTTAGGTGTGGGAAAGGAGAAATAAGGAATTAAATGGCATGTATCTCCCATGCATCATTCCTCCTTGGAACTCCACTTGATTGTCTATGTCTTCTGTATGACAAATGCTCAAGCTCCAGTGAATCTCACATCTCCTTTCTCTACATGTACACCTGAGACTGAAGTTACTGCACATTCATAGTTTCTTGTCAGGAAATGTACGTGCTTATTTGTAGGCATCTCCCCCTCCCCTTCCTGATGACAAGACACTACAATTGATACTCACTCTCATCAAGTCCCTTGTCCTTCCTTCTAGTTCATGAGGAAATCTAGGCTATCATTCATGAGTTCCTTCAATGCTTACCCTTTCCACTGTCCAAGATAGATGTTTAGATCCAGGTTTCTGGTTTTTTTTTCTTAAAGATTTTATTTATTTATTCATTAAAGACACAGAGAGAGGCAGAGGTAGAGGGAGAAGCAGGCTCCCTGCAGAGCAAGGAGCCTGATGCAGGACTCAATCCTGGGACCCTGGGATCATGACCTGACCCAAAGGCAGATGCTTAACTGATTAAGCCACCCATGTACCCCCGTTTTCTGTTTGTTTTCTTTTTTATTAATTATAAATAGAATTCTTGCACCACCACCACCAGTTAAGATAGCAATTTTCCTTTAACTCACCCTAGTGCATTTTCCACCTCTCCCTCTCTGCTTCATAGATGCAAGCCCTGAATACACTTAATATTGGCAGTAATAGCAGTGCTATTTATCACACATTTCCATGCTGTGCTAAGTGATTCACAACTTAGGGCACAAATATGTAATTCCAATGCTGATTGCAAAGTGTGATAAAGTTATTCAAACTGTCATTTGAAATTAAAACAAATATGGGAAATTAATGACTCTTGTTCAAGTCACTGGCACCATTATTATTTGATCCTGTCATATTATGAGGATGAATACATACTTTGGGTGACATCCTAAATATAAATCATGACATTTCAAAGAAATCTCAGATTCAAGCAGGGCTATCACAATAGTATCCTCAGGTTTATCACAATAAGGAATTGCCTATGCTTTGTGGAGATTCTTTGGCTAAAAGATTCGGAAAGGACTTCCACTTTTGAATTAGAAGCAAAAAGTTTCACTCAAGTCATGAGAGCAATATGGAAAAATTATAAAACACATCAGCAAGGTAAAAATACATTCAAATCTATATGAATTAAATATCAGAAATGGCAAGCACTTCCTAAGATTAAAGAGAGTCTCATTGGTGCTTTAGTCTGTGGGGACAATGCAGAAATAGAGGGAAAGTTCTCATGGAGGGTTATAAAAAGAAACTACTCGAACTACTAACAAACTTTTATCGACTACTCCCTATCCTGTATGACATATTAAAATTCTAAGGAGTTTAAAAGAAGTCTATATCCACTTACCAAATCTTTCCTTCACATCCCACTGGATGCATGTAAGTAGCATGCCAATGGCTGAGAGCAAGGCGGGGAGATGAAACAAACTCATGAATCATGCCCTGGGTGCAAGATAGTGAGGAGGAGGAGGCTCATGTAAGATAAGAGAGCTAAGACATATCTCCTTAAGATGCCCAGATCCTTCCCTGAATGCAAGGCAGCAGTCTGCAGGAGGCTTTATGCAGAGAAAAAAAAGGTAATAGCAATTCATCCCAAGGTGCACATGAAATCTTCATTTGAGTACATTAAAGTAGCCTGGGAAATTAGGAATAAGAAAGACCTCCTGAGGCTTGAAGATGAAGGAGCAGAGCTGAAAAGTAAAGAAAAGTCCTCAGTGAATGAAAAAGCTGTCAACTGGGTTTAAAGAAATGAGTGAAAAGAAGAAGGGGAGTTAGAGGACACAGAGAAAGAGAGTGAGAGAAAATTATCTGAAGAGATAATGGCTGAGAATTTTGTCAAAATGTTGAAATGTATTAACCTACAAATGCAATAAGCACTGTGAACCCCAATTAGGATAAGGAAAATAAACCCACAGTATGTCTATCATCAAATTGCTGAAAACCAAAGATAAAGCCAAATTCTTAAAAATAGCTGAGTGGAAAAGGACATTACATACAAGAGAACACTAAGAATGATGTCTTATTGCCAAAAGACAGTGGAAAACATCTTTAAGTATTGAAAGAAAAAATAAAATTATCTGCCTATAATTCTCTATGCAGAAAAAGTACATTTCAAGAATGAAACTGAAATCCAAGAATAGTCTCTTCAATAAATTGTGTTAGGAAAACTGGATAGCCACATGCAAAACAATTAAACTGAACCACTATCTTATACCATATATAAAAACCAACTCAAAATGAATTAAGGTCTTGAGTATTTAAGACCTGAAGGCATAAAATTCCTGGAAGAAAACATCTGGGAAAAGTTAATTGATACCGGTCTCAGCGATGTTTTGTGGTTTTTGTTTGTTTGTTTTTTGTTTGTTTTGTTTTGTTTTGGATTTGACACTAAAAGCAAAAATAAATAAGAAGGACTACATCAAACTAAATGTCAAAAGAAAATGTCAACAAAATGAACAGGCAACCTATGGGATGGGTGAAAATATTAGCAAATCCTGTATCTAATAGGGGGTTAACATCTGAAAACTGGGTGTTATAGTGAAGTAATGTTATAGTGTTATATAGTGCTATAGCATTATAGTGAAGTAATGAATCACTGAACGTTATATTAAAAACTAATAGTGTATTATACCTTGGCTAATTGAATGTAAATAAAAAATAAATAAAATATAATAACTCATCAGCTTAATAGCAAAAAAAAAGCATAAGCAATGAAACTTGGAACACTGAAAAAATAAAATAAAAAAAACAAAAATGAACAAAACAAACAAACAAAAAAACAAATATTTCAATAACAAAATGGGTAAAGGAAGTGAATGGATATTTTTCCAAAGAGGACATACAAATGGCCAACAAGTACATGAAAAGGTGCTCAATATCACCAATAATAAGTGAAATGGAAATTGAAACCACATTGAAACATCACCTTATACCTGTTAGAAGGACTACTACAAAAAGGCCAAGAGGACTCCTGGATGGTGCAGTTGATTAAGCGACTGCCTCTTTGTTTTGGCTCAGGTCATGATCCCTCAGTCCGGGGTTCCAGCCCTGTGTTGGACTCCATGCTCAGCATGGAGTCCATGTGGGATTCTCTCTCCCTCTGTGCCTCCCACTTGTGTTCACTCTCTTTTACTCTTTCTCTAAAATAAATAAATAAAATCTTTAAAATAAAGGCAAGAGATAACAATTGTTGATGAGAATATGGAGAAAAGAGAACACTTGCGCACTATTGGTGAGAATATAAATTGATTCAGCCATTGTGGAAGACATTATGGAGATTCTTCAAAAATGTAAAAATAGGCTTGCCTGAGTGGCTTGGTCAGTTAAAGGTTTGCTTTTGGTTCAGGTCATGATCTCAGGGTCTTGGGATTGAGCCTGGCATTGGGCTTTTTGATCAGCGGGGAGTCTGCTTTTCCCTCTCCCTTTCTCTCTGCATGTTCTCTCTCTCACACACATAAATAAGTAAATAAAATCTAAAAAATAAAAAAAAATATTTTATATTTTAAATAAAAAAATCAATAGATACTATAAAAAGAAAAGAAGATGTATGTGTCTGTATGTGAGGTATTTGCATATTTGCATATAGAATATTATTCAGCCATCTAAAGGAAGGAAATCATGCCTTTTGTTTAGAGGATATTCTACTAAGTGAGTTAAGTCAGAGAAAGACAATATTGTATGATTTCACTGGCATGTAAAATCTGAAAGAAACCAAGCTTATAAATGCAGAAAACATATCTGTGGTTATCAGGGGCAGGTGGTGAGGGGTTGGCAAAATGGATGAATGTGGAAATTGGAAGGTGAGATGAACCATGAGAGACTGTGGATGCTGAGAAACAAACTGAGGGTTTTGGAGGGGGGGTGGGGTGAGAGGTTGGGTGAGACTGGTGGTGGGTATTATGGAGGGCACCTATTGCATGGAGCACCAAGTGTGGTGCATAAACAATTAATTCTGAAACACTGAAAAAAATAAATAAAAATTTTAAAAAAAGAAATAGTGAGGTAAGGACATTGATGCTAGATGGAATCTTAACATGCAGGTAGGAATGAATAGAACTAGAATTTATATATATATATGTTATATATATAGCATATTATTTATAACATATATGGCACATATATAAGGTATAATATATATAATATTATGTATAATAAAATTCATAGTGTAAAATGACTTAAATATTTAATATGTGATATATTTATATGCATATTTATTATAGCTTAATATATAGAATTTTATATAATAACAAGGATATTTATATATTTAAAGTTATACACACATATGATACAGGCAGTCTTTGCTTTCTACAGTACTGTATGGACTGCAACTTATGCATATTAGAACAGTGTTTTTGATTGCATAGAACCTGAATTATAATAAGACCTGTGCAAAGTGAGTACACTTTTCTGTTATGGACAACTTCCAGCTAATATGGCTTTATCCATAGCAAGAACTCTTTCTCTCTCCTACTAACGTTTATTTTATATTAATATCTCTATATCAATCTCTCTCTCTCTCTATATATATATATATAGATATAGATATATCTATATAGATATATATAGAGAGAGAGAGAGAGACATATATGATGCATATTGTAATCTGTGGAGCATCCATTAAAATGGCAATGCAATAAATTAAAAAATACAGGAGATACAATGGAATACTAAAATACTTTATTAATCCTAAATGGGAAACAAAAAATAGATTGCATAGTTGGAAGAGAAATGCCAATATAGTCGACTTGTACTCTACCCTATCAGTAATTACATTAAATGTTAATTGACTAAGTATTCTAGGAAAAAGGCAGAAATTAGCAGAATGGATTAATAAATAAAATCACAACTTAACTGTGATTGTTAATTTTATGTGTGAACTTAGCTGGGCCACAGTATACCTACATATTTGGTCAAACATTATTCTGGGTTTTTCTGTGAGGGCATTTTAGATAAGATTAACATTCAAATTAGTAGACTGAGTAAAGCAGATTATCCTCCATAATATAGATGGGTCTCACACAATCAGTTGAAGGACTAAATATAGCAAAAAGGCTGACCCTTCTCTAAGTAAGAGGGTATTTTTTCTGCCTGATAGACCTTTGAATTGGTACATAGGTTTTTTTGCTCCAGTTGATCTTGAACTGAAACATTAGTTCTTATTGGGTTTCAAGCCTGCCAGATTTCAGATTGGAACTATGCCATAGTCTCTGCTGGGCCTCAGACCTTCATACTAAGACTTGAGTTCTTCTGGGTCTTACAACCTGAAAATGCACCTTGCAGATCTTGGGACTTGCCAATATCCACAATCACATGAGGCAATTCTTTATAATGAATCTATAAATTATATAATTATGTAATTATAATTTTACATATGTATAGGGATGCAAATAAGCAGAGTATATAATTATTAAACATAAGAAAGCCAATATGGTTCTGTTGATATCAGACAGAGTAGACTTCAAGACAAGAAGTATTTTCAGAGCTAAGGGGGACATGCCCTAAGATGATAGGGTCAAATTAGGCAAAATAATGAAACTACTTTCTTATACCATACACAAAAATAAATTCAAAGTGGATGAAAGAGCTAAGTGTGAGACAGGAAACCAACAAAATCCTAGAGGAGAACACAAGCAGTAACCTCTTTGACACTGGCCATAGCAGCTTCTTACTAGATATGTCTCCAGGGGCAAAGGAAACAGAAAGAAAAAAATAAACTATTTGGACTTCACCAAATAAAAGGATTCTGTACAGTGAAGTAAACAATTGACAAAACCAAAAGGCAACCTACAGAATGGGAGATGTTTGCAAATGACATATCTGCTAAAGTGTTAGTATCCAAAATCTATAAAGAAAAGATCAAACTCAACACACACACACACACAAAAAAATCCAGTTAAAAATGGACAAAAGATATTAATAGACATTTTTCCAAAGAAGACATAATGATGTCTTGAACACATGACACATGAACATCACTCATCACCAGGGAAATACAAATCAAAACTACAATGAGATATCACCTCACACCATTCAGAATGGCTAAAATTAACAACACAGGAAATAACAGGTGCTGGTGAGGATGTGGAGAAAGGGAAACCCCCTTACACTGTTGGTGGGAATGCAAACTGGTGCAGCCACCCTGGAAAACAGTATGGAGGTTCCTTAAAAAAAAATGCAAAATAGAACTACTCTATGACCTAACAAATGCACTAGTGGGTATTTTCCCAAGGATATAAAAATATTTATTTAAAGGGATACCTACACCCCAATGTTTAGAGTGGCATTATCAGCAATAAGCAAATAATGGAAAGAGCCCCAGTGTCCATCAACTGATGCATGGATAAAGAAGAAATAAATGGGAATATTACTCAATCATGAAAAAGAATGAACTCTTGCCATTTGCAATGATGTGGATGGAGCTAACATGTATTATGCTAAGCCAAATAAGTCAGTCAGAGAAAGACAAATACCATATGATTTCACTCATATGTGGAATTTCAGAAACAAAACAGACTAACATAGGATGAAAAAGAGAGGCAAACCATAAAGAAGACTCTTAATTATAGAGAACAAATTGAAGTTGCTAGAGGGGAGGTGGGCAGGGGATGGGTTAAATGGGTTGATGGGTATTAAGGAAGCACTTGTGATGAGCACTGGGTGTTGTATGTAAATGATGAATCACTTAATTCTACCCAGATTTTAAAAATTGGTAAGTATATAGAAGATATAAACAATATGCGGTCAAATTGACCTTGGAGACACTTATAGAAATATACCTAAGAGTAGCAGAATATATTTATTTCAAGTATATATGGAATAGGTTTTTTTTTTTCAAAATAGACCCCTTACTGAGAATCAAATTCAAGTTTTAATATGTTTATTTATTTTTAAAAGATGTTTTAAAATTTGTTTGAGGTAGAGAGAGAGTGAGAGCAAGAGCATGCGTCGGGAGACAGAGGGAGAGAAAGAGAAGCAGGCTCCCCACTGAGCAGGGACCCTGACGCAGGGCTCAATCCCAGGACCCTGGGATCATGACCTGAAGTGAAGGCAGACACTAATCGACTGAGCCACTCAGATGCCCCAAGTTTTAATATATTTAAATAACTGGATCATGTTGCACATATTATATGATCACATTGGGATTAAATTAGTAATTAACATTATTAAAATACATATAAAGTATCCAAATTTTTGTGGCTATAAGTTCCACAAAGATAACCAAATAACCCATAAATCAAATAAGAAATCCTAAGAAAATTGTAAAATATTTCAAAATGAATAATAAAAACATAACATCCTAAAATTTATAAAATGTCACTACAATTAACCTGAATGAGAAATTTATAACTTTAATGACTATTTTACAAAAGAGGAAATATTTGAAATAAATGACCTCAGCTTGCTCACTAATCATGTAGAAAAAAATATTAAAGCAAGTAGAATAAATAGAATAGAAATAAGAGCTGAAATCTGTGAAAGAGAAAACAGACCAACAATAGAGAAAATTACTCAAGTCAATCATTTATTCTTTGAAAGGAATAAGACAACTGATAACCCCTAGAAAAGTTAACAAAAGAAAAAAAAAGAGAAAAAAATCGAGTCACTCATGAAAGGAATAAAAGAAAGACAATACTACATATAATACAGACATTGACATAATAATAAAGGGATGTTTTATTAATCTCCATTTAGTAAAAAGAAATTGTTAACTTTAAACTTTTTAACAATTAACAGATTGTTAACAAAGGGAAACTGACAACTTTAAACTTAAAAACTTGACAACTTAAATGAAGTTGGAAAAAAAATCCTTAAAAGCAGAATTTACTCAAATTGACAAATGAGGAAAAAGAAAAGATGAATAATGTGATTTCTGTTAAAATCAACAATAAAAAGACAAGCCAATTTAAGAAATGGAAAATGGAGTGAAATACAAAGTGAAGTTATACTAAAGGCTCCAAGTACAGCCATTTTGGAAGTCAGTTTTGGCAGTTTCTTAAAAAACTACATATACTCTTATCATACCATCCAACAGTTGTGCTCCTTGGTATTTACCCAAATGAATTGAAAACTTATTTCCACACTAATTCTTCACACAAAGGTTTATAACAGCTTTATTCATAGTTGCCTAAGTTTGGAAGCTATCAAGATGTCCTACAATATGTGAGTGGTAATAAGAAAAATTCAGGAAACCTATATAGTGGTATAGTATATCACAATGAAGAATAAGTAATGTACACATGGGTGTTTACAATAACTTTATCCATATTTGCAAAAATTTGGAATCAACTAAGATAGGTAGGTGGATAGATAAACAGATAAACCTATTTTATCCAAAAATCAAATATCATTCAATGCTAAAAAATGAAATAAGCTACCAGTCCATGAAAATACATGGAGAGACCTCAAATGCATATCAGTAAGTGAAAGAAGGCAATCAATTTGTGTCCTTACAAAGCAGATGGCATTCTGGAAAACACAAAACTATGGAGACATTTAAAAAGTCAGTCTTTGTAGGGATTTGGAGGAGGGAGGGTGAACAGCAGAGCACAGAGGATTTTTAGGGCTGTGAAATTATTCTGTATGATGTTATAATGGTGGATACAAGTCATATACATTTGTCATAATGCAGACATGACACAACTCCAGCAGGGAACCCTAATGTAAACTATAGACTTCAGATGATAATGATGTGTCAATGTAGGTGCATGGATTGTAACAAATGTACCACTCAGGTGTAAGATGTTGTTGAAGGAAAAATTTTGAATGTATGTATGGTAGAGGCACAAGATATATAGGAACTCTTAATTCTTACCCTAGTTTCTTTTTGTAAACCTACAACTGGTCTAAAAAAAAATAGCCTACTAATAACCAGACATACAAAAAGAACAAAAAAAAAAAAAAAACAAAAACGCGAGGTGCCTGGGTGCCTCAGTTGGTTAAGCGTCTGCATTAAGCTGGAGTCATGAACCTGGAGTCCTGGGTTGGAGTTCTGCGTTGGGCTCCCTGCTCAGTGGGGATCTGCTTCTGCCTCTGCCCCTCACCTCACTTTCTGCTCTCTCACATTCTTTCTTTCTTTCAAATAAATAAAGTCTTAAGACACACACACACACACACACACACACACACACATGCAATGATATACTCCCCACCACTGGGTTGCCTAAAATCAAAATGGTCAATTACATCAATTTCACCAAGGACATGGAGCACCCTGGCACTCTCACTCATTGCTAATAGGAGTGTAAAATTGTATTGTCATCATTTCACATCCACTAGAATGACCAAAATCAAAAAGACTGACAACACAATTTGTGAGGCTATTGAGCACCTGAAATTCTCATATATTCTGGTAGAATGTAAAATGGTCTAACTCAACAATGGAAAACTGTATAAGCGGTTTCTTACAAAGATAAGCACACAGCTTAACTATGGAGAAGAAACTGATAGTTACCAGAGGGGAGGTGGGTGGGGGAAACGGGTGAAACAGGTGATAGGGATGAAGGAGTGCACTTGTCGTGATGAGCACTGGATGATGTATGAGTTGTTGAATCACTATATTGTACACCTGAAACTAATATAACATTGTATATTAACTATCCTGGAATTAAGATTTTTTAAAAAGTAAAGCACAGTTTTCCCTTCCTTCCCCTATTGCCCCCTGTGCTCAAGAGGGGGGAATCAGAGAGGGATACAAACCATGAGAGACTATGGACCCCAGGAAACAAACTGAGAGTTTCAGAGAGGAGGAGGAGGGGAGCGTGGAGTAGCCAGGTGATGGGTGTTAGGGAGGGCACGTGTTGTGATAAGCACTAGGTGTTATAGGCAACTAATGAACCATTGAACACTACAGCAAAAACTAACAATGCACAGTATGGTGGCTAACAACATATAAAAATATATAAAATAAAATTATCATATGGTTTCACTTACTTGTGGAGCATAAGGAATAACATGGAGGACCATAGGAGAGGAAAGGGAAAGTAAAGTGAGGTAAATCAGAGGGGGAGACAAAGCATGAGAGATGTGAACTAAGAGAAACAAACTGAAGGTTTTGGAGGGGAGGGGATGGGAGTTGGGAGGATCTGGTGGCGGGTATTAAAGAGGGCACATATTGCATGGAGCACTGGGTGTGGTGCATAAACAATGAATATTGGAACACTACATCAAAAACTAATGATGTACTGTATGGTGACTAACATAACATGATAGTAAACAAACAAACAAACAAATAAATCATATAGCAAACATCCTATGCACCCCAAAACATATATATATATATATATAAATGTTGACTCTTTACACAAAAAACATACCTATACTACACAGATTTCATTTATATGATATCTGAGAACAGGCAAAACTGATATAAGACAAGAGAAATCAGAATACAGTTGCCTCTTCGACCTCAGCCACAGTAACTTCTTCCTAGAAACATCGCCAAAGGCAAGGGATGCAAGGGCAAAATTAGCTATTAGGACTTCATCAAGGAAAAAAAAAAACAAAAACAAACTTTTGCACAACAATGGGAACAGTCAACAAAACCAAAAGACAACTGACAGAATGGGAGAAGACATTTGCAAATGACATATCAGATAAAGGGCTAGTATCCAAAATCTATAAAGAACTTATCAAACTCAACACCCAAAGAACAAATAACCCAATTAAGAAATGGACAGAAGACATGAACAGACATTTCTATAAAGAAGACATCCAAATGGCCAACAGACACACATGAAAAAGTGTTCAACATCACTCAGCATCAGGGAAATACAAATCAAAACCACAGTGAGATACCACCTCACACCAGTCAGAATGGCTAAAATTAACAAATCAGGAAATGACAGATGTTGGTGAGGATGCGGAGAAAGGGGAAGCCTCCTACACTGTTGTGGAAATGCAAACTGGTACAGCCACTCTGGGAAACAGTATGGAGGTTCCTCAAGAAGTTGAAAATAGGGACGCCTGGGTGGCTCAGTTGGTTGGGTGGCTGCCTTCGGCTCAGGTCATGATCCCAGCGTCCTGGGATCGAGTCCAACATCGGGCTCCTTGCTCGGCAGGGAGTCTGCTTCTCCCTCTGCCTCTGCCTGCCTCTCTGTCTGCCTGTGTTCTCTCTCTCTCTCTCTCTCTCTCTCTCTCTAATAAATAAATAAATAAATAAAAATCTTAAAAAAAAAGAAGTTGAAAATAGAGCTACCTTATGACCCAGCAATCGCACTACAGATACAAATGTGGTGATCCAAAGGGACAGGTGCACCCAAATGTTTATAGCAGCAATGTCCACAATAGCCAAACTATGGAAAGAAACTAGATGTCCAACAACAGATGAATGGCTAAAAAAGAGGTGGTATATATATATATATATATATATATATATATATATATATATATATATCATGCAGCAATCAAAAAATGAAATCTTGCCATTTGCAACAACATGGATGGAACTAGAGGGTATTACCCTAAGTCAACTAAGTCAGAGAAAGACAATTACCATATGATCTCTCTCACACGAGGAATTTGAGAGGCAGGTTGGGGAGTCGGAGGGGGTAAGGGAGGTAAAAAATAAAACAAGATGGGACCAGGGAGGGAGAAAAACCATAGGAGTCTCTTAATCTCAGGAAACAAACTGAGGGTTGCTGGGGGGTAGAGGGTAGAGGGATAGGGTGACTGGGTGATGGATGTTGGGGAGGGTATGTGCTACGGTGAGTGCTGTGAATTGTGTAAGACTGATGATTCACAGACCTGTACCCCTGAAGCAAATAATACATTGTATGTTAATAAAATTTAAAAAAGAGGGTTGCCTTTGGACATAGAGGAATTGACTGAGAAAGGCACATTGGACCTTTATTTGATAAACAAAGTGTTACTTATTTTGTTTTGAGAGATGGCTACTCCAAGAAAAAGCTCACTAAATAGACTACTGTAAATCTATGCATTTTGTTTTATATTAATTAAATCTAAAGCTAAAAAAATTTTTTGGAAAAAAATATTTTGGCAGCACTGGTGTAGTGGTGAAGAATGTTGGCTTTTGGCAATGAATATAGATCAGGTTTTAATTCCAGATTTGGAAATACATTGCCAGATCTGTGACAAGTTAATTACCATCCTGAGCATCAAATGCTTGATGTATTAAATGGGGCCAAACACCTGTGGATATTGTGAGGATTATACCATGTCTATAAAAATTTTAGAATGGTATTTGACCACATAATAAGCATTCAATTAATAGTAGTTATGCTATTTTGAATTCCTTGTAATTCTTCCTTCAAATGCCTTGTACTTCTGATACATCCTATACTTTTTTTTTTTTCTTTTAGGGCTTAGTCTGTCTATTTGGAAAAACTCATGAATCTCTCCCACAGCTTTCGGTTTGTTTGTTTTTCTTTTCCTTGCTACTGCCAGCATTACACCGCCACCCCCTCCTGTCTTTCAAGCATAAGGGACTACTAAGTTATTTGCACCAACTATGACCAATATGAATTTTATACAATGCAAACAGTAACACTTTATTGCACTAAAAATACCATGTCAATATCTGTATGTGTCTATAATATTTGGTTTTAGAGTTTCCTCTGCAGTGCTACTCACATCAGAGTGCTAGGTACATACTGAATCCTTAATAAAAGGCATTTCATAGATAAATTATTTTAGACTTTTTGAAAATCATAACTGATTATTTTACCTACTTATAAATATTTGCACTAAGTCTAACAGTTATATGGGAGTGAAAGATATGTAGTTGTTGTTCTAATCCTACACTTTTATTATTTTTAGTGGCCATTCAGAATGAACAGGATGTATAAAAGAGTGAGTAAACAAAGTTCCAGTAGGCATGGAGGCTCCATTCTTATGCTAAATTGGATAGTAAACAAATATAAAAAAATTAATATACATGCCTCAATGATTTTCCTAATTCTACTTGTCTATTCTCAGTTCTCCTTCCCCCAATTTCTAAAATTACTTTTGTTATCCTTTTCTTATATATCTATGAAAATCTGGGGTGCTGGGTGTATCAGTGGGTTGGGCATCTGCCTTCGGCTCAGGTCATGATCCCAGGGTCCTGGGATGAGCCCCATGTCAGGCTGATCCCAGGGTCCTGGGATGAGCCCCATGTTGGACTCCTTGCTCATTGGGGAGCCTGCTTCTCCCTCTCCCTCCCTTGCTTGTGCTCTCTCTCTCAAATAAATAAATAAAATCTTCAAAAAAAAATACTGAAAATCTTTTATGTTAGAAGACAGACCCCTGGGACGCCTGGGTGGCTCAGTTGGTTAAGCGGCTGCCTTCGGCTCAGGTCATGATCTCAGCGTCCTGGGATTGAGTCCCACATCAGGCTTCTTGCTCAGCAGGGAGCCTGCTTCTCCCTCTGCCTCTGCCTGCCACTCTGTCTGCCTGTGCTCGCTCCTGCTCTCTCTCTGACAAATAAATAAATAAAATCTTAAAAAAAAAGAAGAAGAAGAAGACAGACTCGTACATCCCATGGAATTTTTATATATATTTGCCTTTTGCTTTCTACTCACATTGGGTTTTTAAGTTGTTTCATGGAGAATCAAGGAAAGAAAAGTTTGGCAAGTCTTGGTTCAGAGGCATAGAAGTAGAAAAACATACACACAGAAGGGTGGTGTGGGGCTTCAGGAAGCTCAAAGATCCCACAAGGAGAAGGCAGGTTTGGGGAGACCTATTTAAACTTTATAGTCCAAATTCCCCACTGTACTCAGGACAGCTTTGAGTTTCTCTGTTATTAAAGCAGTCAATCTTTGCAATGTAGTTATATGTTACTTGATTTTCCCATGTGTATTTGATGTTGGCGTAGGTAATTTGTGAGTAGCTAGGTTTTCAAGTAGCCTGTGTCTGAGAGCACTGATTGTATAAAATAGGAAGGTTTTCCAAGGAAGAATAAACCCATTTCATCTAGGGTTCCTAGTCCCACCAGAATCACTAAATGCTTATATCCAAGTTTTTCTCTACCAGTTAAACAATGTTACCAATGAATCACATAGGTGCTAAAGTAAAAGTTGACTATTTTCCATTCTGAATGATGCTATTTTTTTTAAATTCCTGATACTTCCTTTTTTGTGTCTGTTTCACCTTTGGGCATAAATCGGGACTCCATTTACATAATGAACATAGTGGGAGTTGACATTGGGTGGTGATGCTATTCACTGCCACCCAATGTCATTGGGGACAGTTTGGACCTACTAGTAGCCATTTATTGTATAGGATGACTCACATATTGGTGGATTGAAGGTTAAATCTGCCATAATACTAAAAAAAAAAAAAAAAGAAAGAAATGGTTAGTAAAAGAACTTAATCTCTCAGAAAACTATACATTTTAATTAGAGGAGGAACAAGTATGTCTTACTGAGGGCAGAAATGCCATAGGCTGAAAAATGAACTCAATTTCTCAAAGCCATCCATAGCCAATAACTTCCATGTGTCAGTATTGGTGATCCGGGAACACCAAGGTTATATGCCCGGAGTAAGTCCCTTTAGTGTTTGTAAACCCCTACCAAATTGAGAAGTCCTATATGGACTATTAATGCACAAGAGGTACCTGGAAGCCATGAAGCATGGTTCTCCATTCAATAGAAGCAGTTCTGTGGGTATATACGGCATATATATATATATACATATATATATATATACATATATATATATATATGATATATTAGGCACCAGGAAAGAGATGCTTGCATTTGAAAAGGAAGATGTTTCTAGGAATAATAACAGATTCTTCACCTCTTCAGTTGCCAAAAAATAGAACACCGAAACCTCATTCTGAAATTATTCCTCATTATTTAAAGCAATAATTACCTTAAGAATGAATTTATGTCTTGATTGGAATTCATAAATTACAAATTTGAGGAACATCGGATAAGGGTACCTCAGGAAGAGTACGGTATGGCCTTCATCATTCTCTTCCGCCCCCTTGTGGTATCTTTCATCGTATCTTTCTGGACTCTTGCCCTAGGTGAAAAGAGTCTCTTCTAAACTAAACATTCTTATTTAGTGTTTTGAATATTTCCAGAAAACTGTCCAGCTAGAAGTGAGACTGTCACGTCCTTTCAACATGAAGTAGT
Source organism: Taxidea taxus jeffersonii (assembly GCA_003697995.1). NCBI lineage: Eukaryota > Metazoa > Chordata > Mammalia > Carnivora > Mustelidae > Taxidea > Taxidea taxus. Next base: position 8,961 of record ML105662.1, on the reverse strand, counting down.
ATAGTGTTAACCATTTTTATGTCTTCTGCCTATCTGAATATAGGTAGATAGATAGATAATTTTAAACTGATTTTCCTCAAGTAGATTTCCCTGAAATTTCATATTTTATTCTTCATCTGTTTTCCCTATATATTAATCTTAGATCTATTTATTCACTCATTTCATTGTTTTCTAGTGCATTTTTGGCTTTCGTTTTTATGATTTTTTTCCTGCTCTGTAACTGATGAACAGCACTAAGAAACCCACATTGTTCCTTCATCCCAGCCACTTCACAGGAAATTTTCCTGGTACTAAAAATGCTGTATTCCATTGATACCTGGAGCATCTGAATTTCCATGATTTCTTTCCTTCTCTCTGTAGTCTTTGCCATCCTTTTTCTCTGCCTGTGTCTAAAAATGTCTGTATTCTTCAAGACATATCTCAGGAGTTTCACTCGTAACACTTCTCCTGCAAACACACTCACTCCCACAGTTAAGGAGTACCTTAACTCTCAGTTCAGTTTTCCTTTGAATCCCAAGCCATCATACAAGACGGTCTGTAGAGCATCTCTCTTTGGCAGTCCCAAAGGACTGCAAATGTCCATGTCCCAATCAATACTCATAAATCTCTCTTGCTCTGTGCCTCCCACTGTGTCCCTAAGAGAATCAACCACACTATCAATTCCCCACTTTCCCAGGACAGACTTATACGTCTTCTCCATCTCTTTTACATTAAATTATAATAGCAGCCTGCTATGATTCCTGAATTTCTCATATACATAGATACACTTCTTTTATTCTCCGGCTCCGATTTTGCTGTATCTGAGCTCAGACCACACCATCTCCCCCCTCATGGATGCCTTCCATGTTGCCAGTGGTCTGTTCCTACTCTATACTGCAGAACTGTGATTTCTAAAACATAGATCTGTTCTTGTCACTCCTCTGTGAAAACTCATCCATGGTAAGTCTCACCAGGCTGCATTTGGGGACGGGATAGAGTGAGAAGGGATCTTGTGTCAGCCAGGATTTCTGGTAGACGCCCCTATGCACTATCCACTTGTGGTGGTCGGGGGCGGGGAAGGGGCGGGATTGAGCCCCCTTCCCCCCTCCTCCTTACTGCGGAAAGCTGCAGAGCTAAGGGCACTTACTTCCTATTCACCAGTCAGCAGGGAGGGATCCTCTGATCAGCCACGTAGGCATTCTCTTCTCTCTGGAGGAAAAGGCCCAGCAGCTGTCGGAGGAAAAGGCCCACCAGCTGTCAGAGCAAAGGGACATGTCGCAGCTAAGTAAGAATTTGGGTGATTCGAGTCCCCCGGCCGAGGCCCCTAAGCCTCCGGTCTATAGCCGCCCTACGGTTCTGATGCGGGCCCCGCCCGCCTCCTCTCGGGCTCCGCCAGTCCCCTGGGATCCACCTCCGATTGATTTGCAGGCTTCACTGGCCGCTTGGCAGGCACCTCAGCCTGCTTGGGAGGCCCCACAGGGCCAGCCGCCTACCCCAGTGGCTCCGATGGCCCAACCTCCGGCCCTGGGGGGCCCGATGGTCCAGGCTCCCCCTCTGGGAGGCCCGATGGGCAAGCCTCCGACTCCCGGAGTCCTGATGATCCATCCTCCCCCTCCGGGAGCCCCGATGGCCCAGCCTCCGACTCCGGGAGTCCTGATGATGCATCCTTCAGCTCCCGGAGCCCCAATGGCCCATCCTCCCCCCCCGGGGACCCCGTTGGCCCATCCTCCCCCTCCGGGGACCCCGATGGCCCATCCTCCCCCTCCGGGGACCCCGATGGCCCATCCTCCCCCTCCGGGGACCCCGATGGTGCATCCTCCCCCTCCGGGGACACCGATGGCGCATCCTCCCCCTCCGGGGACACCGATGGCTCACCCTCCCCCTCCGGGGACACCGATGGCCCATCCTCCCCCTCCGGGGACCCCGATGGCCCAGCCTCCGACTCCAGGAGTCCTGATGGCCCAGCCTCTGACTCCGGGAGTCCTGATGGTCCAGCCGCCTGCTCCAGGAGCCCCGATGGCCCAGCCTCCGCCCCCAGGAGCCTTGATGACCCAGCCTCCGCCTCCGGGAGCCCCGATGGCCAAGCCTCCTGGTCCCAGCGTCCTGATGATTCATCCTCCAGGTTCGAGAGCTCCGATCACCCAGGCTCCAGCTTCAGGAGCCCCGATGGCACAGCCGGCAGCCCCACCTGCGCAGCCTCTGGCTTCTTGGGCCCCACAGGCTCAGCCTCTGATTCTGCAAATCCAGTCTCAGGTTATAAGGGCTCCTCCGCAGGTTCCCCAGGGCCCGCAGGCCCCGCCGGCGCAGCTGGCCACACCCCCGGGCTGGCAGGCCACCTCGCCAGGATGGCAGGCCCAGCCGCAAGGCTGGCAAACCACGCCTCTGGCTTGGCAGGCCACGCAGGTCACCTGGCAGGCTCCGACCATTGCCTGGCAGGCACCACCACCCGTGCGCCAGGGCCCACCGCCCATCCGCCCGGGCCCACCACCCATCCGACCTGGCCCCCCGCCGGTGCGCCAGGCCCCGCCCCCGATTCGCCAGGCGCCCCCACTGATACGCCAGGCACCGCCGCCCATCCGGCCTGCCCCACAGGTCCTGGCCACCCCACCACCACTCTGGCAGGCCCTGCCACCCCCGCCGCCGCTGCGGCAGGCTCCGCAGGCTAGGCTGCCCACCCCACAGGTACGGGCAGCTCCACAGGTGCGGGCAGCGCCGCAGGTGCCCACTGCTCCGCCAGCCACGCAGGTGCCCACGGCGCCTCCCACTGGCCCGCAGGCACCTCAGGCTGTGTTGTCGGCTCCTCTGTCGGCCCCGCAAGCTGTGCACTGCCCACCTATCATCTGGCAGGCCCCCAAAGGCCAACCCCCAGTGCCACACGAGCTGCCGACGTCGATGGAATTCCAGGAAGTGCAGCAAGCCCAGGCTCTTGCCTGGCAGGCCCCCAAGGCCCCTGGGCAGTTCTGGCAGCCTGTGCCCACCCAGGAGGCCCAGAGGCAGGGCCCACCACTGGTTCAGCTGGAGCAGCCCTTTCAGGGGGTCCCGGCCTCCCAAAAGGCCCTCCAAATCCAGCTACCCACCCAGCAGGCCCAGCCCTCGGGCCCGCAAGCAGAGCTGCCCACCTTGCAACTCCAGCCCTCCTGGCAAGGCCCCCCAGCAGCCTTGCAGGGCCAGCCCGGAGCTCCCATAGCGGCAGCAAATTTTCCCATGGGCTCCGCTAAATCACTGATGACTCCATCGGGAGAATCCAGGGCCTCTTCGATAGAACGCAGGACCTCTTCAAAGGAACGGAGGACCTCTTCAAAGGAACGCAGGGCCCCTTCGAAGGATCGCATGATCTTTGCTGCCACTTTCTGTGCTCCAAAGGCAGTGTCAGCTGCCCGAGCACACCTGCCGACTGCCTGGAAAAACTTGCCTGCCACACCGGAGACCTTCACTGCCACTTCAAGGGTCTTTCCAACTACCTCCCGGTTCCAGCCTGCCTCTGCTAATGCCTTTCAGGGCCCATCTGCCCCCTCTGAGACCCCGAAGTCACTGCCACTTGCTCTGCAGGATCCATATGCCTGCGTGGAGGCTCTGCCTGCAGTCCCATGGGTTCCACAGCCCAGTGTGAATGCTTCGAAAGCAGCCCAGGCAGTGCCAACCATCCTGATGGCTACGGCAGCTGCCCCAAAGGCAATGGCCACCACTCAAGAGGCCTCGAAGACGTCTGCTGAGCCACCGCGTCGCTCTGGCAAAGCCACCCGGAAGAAGAAGCATCTGAATACCGAAGAGGACGGCAGTGGCCATATGCTGGCCCTGCGTGACTGGCAGGCTCCAAGACCCTGGGAAAATCTGAACTTGAATGACTGGGAGGTTGAAAACCCTATCCAGGTCCTGGGTGACTGGGAGGGCCCGAGCACCTCCCGTGGCCTGAGTGGCTGGGAGGGCCCGAGCACCTCCCGCATCCTGAGTGGCTGGGAAGGGCCCAGCACAACTTGGGCTCTGAGTGCCTGGGAGGGCCCAAGCACTTCGAGGGCCCTGGGTCTCTGGGAAAGCCCAGGTAGCCCTCAGCCCCTGATTATCTCTGAGTTCACCAATCTCTCTCAGGGATTTGGTGTCACCCAGAATGACCTCAAGCTGGAGACTCAGCCATTGTCTCCCTTGGATGAGAGAGCGAATGCATTGGTGCAGTTCCTCTTGGTCAAGGACCAAGCCAAGGTGCCCATCAAGCGCTCAGAGATGGTGAAATTCATCATCCGTGAATATAAAGATGAGTGCTTGGATATCATCAACCGTGCCAACAATAAGCTGCAGTGTGTTTTCGGTTATCAACTGAAAGAGATTGATCCCGAAAACCACTCTTATATTATCATCAACAAGCTGGGGCACCACAAGGGTGAACCGGTGGCATCCTACTTAGACAGGCCCAAGTTAGGCCTCCTGATGGTGGTCCTGAGCCTCATCTTTATGAAAGGCAATTGTGTCAGGGAGGACATGATCTTTAGCTTTCTGTACAGGTTAGGGTTGGATGTCCGAGAGACACATGCTCTCTTCGGAAATACAAAGAAGCTCATCACCGAAGTGTTTGTAAGGCAGAAGTACCTAGAGTACAGGCGAATCCCCTATACTGAGCCAGCAGAATATGAGTTCCTCTGGGGCCCCCGAGCATTCCTCGAAACCAGCAAGATGCTTGTTTTGAGGTTTCTGGCCAAGCTCCATAAGAGAGACCCACGGTGCTGGCCTTTGCAGTACTTCGAAGCGCTGGCAGAGTGTGAGTCTGAAGATCTGGATGAGGATGAGCCTGGGTCCGGTGATAATGCCGGTGACCCCACCAGCAGCCCCCCTCCCCGCTAATGTGGTTCCTTCCGCAGATATCTCATTCCTTTGGGTTCCTGGCCAGAGGCCACTGACAGGGTGGGGTGGGGTGGGGGGGCGTTCTGTTTCTGGTGTTTATGTTCCAGTTCTATGTGTGTAAGTTTGGATTTAAATTTGGTTCCACTTAGTATCTGCCAAAGCTTTGTACATTTTCATGTGGTGTTGATTTCGATTGGCTACTGTTCTATTTGGTATTTTGGCATCTGTATTTTTCAGTGAGATCTGTGATTCTCCGTTTTGTGTTATAATTGTTATGTTTTGGTATCAGAGTTGTGCTGGCTGTGTGAAATGAATTGAGAAGCTATCCATCTCATTCTGGTACAGATTATGTAGTATTGAAATAGGCTGTTCTTTGAACATTAAAATGACTCATCAGTAAAAGCTGTCTGCAGAAAATAAATATCTATATCTATATATATAAATATACTTTCAGCATAACATGAAAGTGTTTGTCTTTATTCTCATTTTTACTCTGGATGATGGGAGCCAAGTTTTACCATATTTTCGGAATAGACTTAAATATCAAGATTACTACCAATGATGGTAAAACCCACGGTAATGAACCTGTCTCAAGGACAGTACTACCTTCATCATAGCAATGCAGGGATTGCATTGTATGGTGAAATGTAAGATTTCCTTAATTCAAGAGTAAAACTTCACAAGTCAGTGAAGTGGGATCAGGAGGAGGCTGAACATCTTCTCTGATTTAATCCTCACAACAGTCCTTCAAAGTAGGCATTATTATTCCTATTTTGTAGGTGAGTGTCTAAGGCTCCAGTGCATTAATTAAATGGCACAAATCAGTAAAGCTGCAGTTTGAAGCAGACTTTTCTCCTTAAGGCTACGTGGGAGAGAAGGACCATCTTCTCGCAGCACCACAAGTATCCAGGTTTATTAGCTACGTGGATGAATTTGGCCAGCGGGGGTATTTATGTGGCCCATAGTGGGTATCCAGCAGCACACGAGACGTGGCTTTGTTTCATCAACACACTGATACTAGGATGGAGATGTTCCCTGCAAAATACCTAGGCTTATAAAAGGGAAAAGGACACTTGAGCCTCCAATGCAGATTGTGGGTGAGGTGGAAAGGGAGAGAGACACGTAAGTCTCATGACATGGAGGTCTAAGGGGGAAGTTCTTGGTTGGGGTGGGGGGCATAAGTCCAAGCATACAGGGGAAATCAGCTGGTACCATCTGAGGTTGCTAAATAACACAATCTTTGTGTGCAGGGTCTGGTGTGGGAGGGAAAGCAACAGAATCTGCCTGAGTGCTTTGGGGAAAAATACTCATGCACACACCACGGTGGTGAATGCAAGCGGACTTTCCTGAAGTCACGACTCTCTCCCTGTGCACCAGGATCAGGCATTCCTGCCACCTCTACTGCCCTAAAAGGATCAGGACTCCCACCCTAAAGGGCTCTAATCTGGGTAAAGATTAAGTTCCAGAAACAAGGTAAACAGCCATAGTGGAATTCTTCTGCCACCTAGTGGCGTACCACTGGTACTGTCAGTTATTCCGGCAGCTGCCTACTATATCCCCTGCCGCAGTGCTTAAAGTCATACCCTCAACACCTGGGTTGTGGCTACTACTTGCTTCATAATTTTGCCCATAATTTTACCAGCACCTGTGCCCAAACATGCCTTCTTTTCTCTTGTCATAGGACAAGGTGAAATTCTTCTCCGAGTGCAATCCATTGGCACTTAGGAACCTGAACCTATATACTATGAGATGAAGGTATATAATGGAGAGTCCATTCCCAGCGCATGCAGAGCTCAACTTTCTAGGGCAACTCGTCCCACTAGAGAACCTGCTTGCCTGTAGGGAATCTTTGGCAAGTTGTCCAAGTGGCTAGATTTTCCAGAAATTCAGTGAGTTTCTTATAAACTTCCTGGGTCAGCTTCCTGTGTTTCTGCCCTAAATCAATCTTTATTTATTTTGAGGACAACAGCTAATGCCCATTGAGAGAAACAGCCTGGCCCCAGCTGACTAACTATCCCCAAAAGAGGGCTTTCTGGGATAGAAAACTGTCACATGGATTTAATATTTCTTGTTTGTTTTTAGTTCATTTATTTTCATTTCTATGGCTTTTTCCAAATCATCTATTTACTCACTGGGTGCTTGAGCAAGTTGCTCTTGGTGAAACAAAGCAATAAACCTCCATCTTATTTATCTCACATCTGATATAAAGCAAATAACCTTATTTTACTAATGCCAAGGGCTTAAGATCTGAGTTAAATTCTAATGAGAGATAAATTATAATAATAATGATTTTTTAACTACAAATAAACTAATTAGCCAAATATTGAATGGAAACGTTTAAGAAGAGTTGACATTATAAAATCAGAAGGCAGAAAACAAAACTTGGAATATATGAAAATACAGGACACATGTTGTGATGAGCACTGGGCGTTATATGCGACTAATGAATCCTTGAACACTACATCAAAAAGTAATAATGTCCTATAAGTTGGCTAACTGAACATAACAAAAAAAGAAGCAGTGAAAACAAATTTAAGACCCATTTATTTGAAAGTTCCAAAATGTAGATAACTGTAGTACACAACTTTTTATGTTATAATGGAGGGGAAAAAAGTTAAAACCCCGTAAGTAAATGGGCAAAAGGTATCAGATAACAAAAAGAAAGAAAGAAAGAAAGAAAGAAATGCACATCTCAAATAACAATGAAAAATGTTACACCCCACTTTTATTTAAAGACAAATATTAGACCAGTATTCCCATTGTCATTCACTAAATGGACATAGAATAGAATAAAAGCCCATGGAAGAGCCAGGCTAAGTAGAGTTATTATGAAATGGGCACTGTTCGTTACATACTATCAATGGAAGTATGAATTACTACAAGATGCCCTGGAATAAATTCAACCAATAGCATCTTCAAGAGTTTTAAAACTATTTTGCCTGGTAGTTCCTCATAGGAATATGCTGAATGGAAATAACCTGTAGTAGGGGCAAAGACTTCTTCACACAAAAGAACTGCTGTGGGAGATTTATAGCGTGTCCACACCTTCCCCCCATACAACCAGACACACGTCAAGGTGTCTGCTGAATGTCCTGTTGTAAAGATCAAAGGCTTCCTCAAGGGACAACTTACTGTCTGCTCCAACACAAAATGATGTGCTGTGGACCAGTGGCTTGACAATCTGTAGTTAATAAATGTGAAGTGGCTGCTAGTAGACTCTCAACAAAGCCATGAAACAATCTCAGTAAAAGCCATTTCCCATGAAGCTATACGACCAAATTGAGTGCACTACTGTATAAGATGTTAAATTATAAGCAAGCTGATATCTTCAGATATTTACTTGAAAATGATCTGAATGATCATTACTCTAAGAGAGAGAATGATCTTACTCTAAGCCATGCCTCCTGATAGCCATAAAGACAAAGGTCAGTTGCTTGTTAAACTATTCATAAAGCAACGAGGTCAGCAAACAAGAATTAATCGTTGTGGCTATGATGGATGGAGCACTCCCTAGGGCCCCATGACCTCCCCTGGACACCCATAACTCTTGTTACCTTCTCATTTACTGTCATACTGCTTGAAAGGATAGAGGATCTTTCCTGACATTCCAGTGTCTGTTGTCAGAACCTAAAATCCGAGCATCTCCCTCATACGATCAGACCTCCTGCACGGGCAGGTTTGCCATCTTATATGGTCAGTGTTTCCCCTTCTCTCCACCCCGGTGGGCATTGTTGTTTGCCTGAACTTTGAAGCTGCTTTTGGCATGATCTCTAACTTGAGTAATGCCCCTCACACCATTCAAGACATTGGCTGCCCAGATCATAATGTTTTAATTGGTTTAAAGCATTTGATGGCTCTCAATTTTCCTTGGAGTTAGATGCAGCTCTCCTTGGCTCACATTCCTCATCCTAAGAGTCAAGGAGCAGCAGGGAAGAGGTGGACTAGGCTAAATCAGGATTTGCAAACTAGTTCAGGGGTCCCTCTGCTGGATGTTTTGAGGAACTCCTTGAATTCTGTATTGAAAACCCACCTGGGTCAGCAAGGATGGGTCCTAAGGCAGAAGACCCTGACATTTCCCTTTCACAGACCATCACAGACCCTTCCTGCTTACCTTTGTCCCCAACCCAGAAAGTCATATGGAAATACATG
>ML105661.1:63781-93149 GCA_003697995.1 Taxidea taxus jeffersonii | reverse complement strand
CTCCTTCACCTCCACTCTTACAGAGACATCTGATTCCACAGATTCCTGAGTTTTGGAGGATCCTGTGGTGGAAATTGTGTTGCTTTTCAGCTTTCTCCACAACCAGCTCAGGAGTCTATGGTTATTGACTGCTTGTGTGTCGGCTTTCCAGCTTCAGAATTTCATTTCTGTGGTTTTTTCCTATTTCTTTTTTCCCTCTGTGGGTTTATGTTTTAAGAACTTCTCTGTGCTGTGGTTTTCATGGAAGTACAGGAGATAGAAAAAATAATATTTGTGTATAATCCATAACCTTTACCTGGAAGCTCTCTTTATAGTATTCTTTAGAAATGGTGTGGCTTGGAGAAAGGCAAGGATTGCAGGGAAGACCCTGGACCCACACTTTGTTCTATGGGAGGATGATGTCCAGGACTTGTTTACAGAGTCGAAGCTGGAAGTGAATTGAGGTGATTTGGCTTGATTTCCTTGTTTCTAGGCTGGGCTTGTGAAAGCATATAGAGCTCTTCCTATCACCCTTGGAAAGTGCTTCTGGATTTACATTTCGGCAATAATAGTGAAAGAGTAAAACAGTTGATAAATGTCCTCGTGCAAGACACATAGAAATCTGGATAAGATATAATTAATATCCTTTTAAAATGGATGTGTGGGTGCCTGGGTGGCTCAGTTGGTTAAGGACTGCTGTTGGCTCAGGTCATGAACCTGGAGTCCCAGCATGGAGTCCTGCATCAGGCTCCCTGCACAGCAGGGAGTCTGCTTCTCCCTCCACCTGCCCCTCCCCTCTCTCGTGTGCACTTGTGCGTGTGCACGTGCTCTCTCTGTCTCAAATAAATAAATAAAATCTTAAAAATAGGTTTAAAAATTTAGAATGGATATGCGTAGCTGCATATGTAGGAAAGTAAGGGAGAAGCAAGAGGAGGCTGGAAATTAGAACTGTATTAGTTCTAATTAGGACTCTGTCCCTATCCCTAAATTTAGAGGTGTAAGTTTAGTGGCAGTGTGTAAGGCACTTAGAGATAAGGTATGAAATTGAGACTGAGGCCCTCATATGATAAAACTTCCGTGGGGTTATACCTTCAGTGAAAGTATGGACTAGAAGAAACATTCTTTTGCTGACAATGGAGTATATAATGAAATTATCTTGGCCTAGGTTGATAGGGAGGCAGATAGTTTCCCTTGAGAATTTATAACCATGGGTCTGTGCTTACATGAGCTTGGAGTTGATGTTTATACCAACTAGTGTTCTCTGGGAAACTCGAAGTTGAGAAACTAAAGTGATTCCAAATTGATGATATCCTAGAAAGTTTGGCAGAAGCAAAAACATAAATTATCTCTGGAACGTTGCCCCCTCAAACTTGGCCTTCGAGTATTCTCACAGAAGAGGCCTGGTGAACATAAGATCTGTATCCAAAAACAGAATCCAAAATTCTGAGAATCCTAAATTCCAAACACAGAAGGAAATAAGATACCATGAGTAAAAAATCATCATCAGACTAAGAGGTGGCAGAGATAAATGTTCAAGAAATTAAATTATGGAGTTAGTAAAATAAGGGTTTGGAAGTATGACAAATAATGGAAGTATCAAAATTAATCAAGAAACTTTTTTAAAAAATAGAGCTTCTAGAAGTGAAAAAAATGGGATAATTGAATTATAAATTAAGTAGAGGAGCTAAACAGCAAATTAGACACAGCTAAAGAGAGAATTAATAAATTGGAAGTTAGGCCATATACAATTATCCATAGTGGTGTCTCGACACAGAATTGAAAACATAAAGGCAGGGTTATAATACTGGATAGAGGGGCATCTGGATGGCTCAGTGGGTTAAGCCTCTGCCTTCAGCTCTGGTCATGATCTCAGGGTCCTGGATTGAGCCCTGCATTGGCCTCTCTGCTCAGCAGGGAGCCTGCTTCCCCTTCTCCCTCTGCCTGCCTCTCTGCCTACTTGTGATCTCTCTCTCTCTCTCTCTGTCAAACAAATAAATAAAAACTTTAAAAAAAATTAAAATACTGGATAGAATGAGAAAGTCTAATATACTTCATTGATTTATTTATTTTTTGAAGATTTTATATATTTATTTGAGAGAGCGCATGTAAGAGAGAGAGAGCACAAGCAGCAGGGGAAAGGCAGAGGAAGAGGGAGAAGCAGACTCCATGCTGAGCAGGGAGCCTGATGCAGGACTTGATTCCAGGACTCTGGGATCATGACCTGGGCCCAAAGCAGACTCTTAACTGACTGAGCCACATAGGTGCCCCAAGTCTAATATACTTTAATAGGAATTTCAGAATCATAGAATAGAGAGATGCAAATTAATTTTAATAAAAAGCCAAGAATTGTTCAGAATTGATAATAGAAGTAAATCATTGATAAAAAGCACATTTTTCCAAGCAGTGTAAATAAACATATACTTAGACACATGGCTGGCTCATAGTGAAACTGTAAAGAGATGATCTAAGAAAGTAGCTGAAGAGAAAAGACAGAGTATCTACAAAGTTAAAATAATAGCAGACTTTTCAGCAATAACAGTAGAAGTCAGAAGACTGTGGAATAATATTTTCAAAATGACAAGAGAAAATAATTCAGCCTGAAAGTTTATGTTCTTTTAAACGGTCATTTGGGAAACAGGGCAAAATAACATTTTCAGAAAAGCAAATAAAAGCTTCTCTACCAAAAGATCTTTACTGAAGGAGGATGTTCTTTTAGAAGGACAATGGTCCCAGAAGGAAGAGCAGAGATGGAGGGTTGGCTGAGCAGATGAACTGATGAAAGTATGGACAAATAAGAAAATACCAAGTATATACAATAGAGATCATATCTGCTTTGGGAGGTGGATAAGAAGAACAATGATAGCAGATTAAATATTTAGCATCAATATTACATCAAACTGATTATGTGTTGTTGGAAGGAGGTAGTTGGGTCTAAAGCAGTTAAGTTCCTATGAGGGATGGTAGAGATGTTGATTAACTTTAGGTTTTTAGCATAAATAGTATATATTAAAGTTTAAAGGCTGGGTCGCCTGGGTGGCTCAGCGGGTTGAGGCCTCTGCCTTTGGCTCGGGTCATGATCCCAGTGTCCTGGGATCAAGCCCCGCGCAGGGAGCCTGCCTCCCCCCTCTCTCTGCCTGCCTCTCTGCCTACTTGTGATTTCTGTCAAATAAATAAATAAAAAATAAAATCTTAAAAAAAAAAGTTTAAAGGCTAGCTTGTAATAGAATAGATACAGAGTGAGTTACTTCCAGACCAGAGTGGCTGAAGTGTGGAATTAAAAAAAGATATTCAAAGGTGGTAGCAGTAGAGAAAAAACAAATGTAAACATAGCAATAATCATGAATGTAATGGGATTTAGTTCTAGATCAAAGACAGTGTTAAGTTGAACTGGAAGAAAAAGAGAAAGATTTAAAATAAAAGAAAAAAATAAATTCAGAAAATACTAACCAAAATACAAAATGTTGTATAGCTAAATTAACCTTTTTGATGAAGAGCAAATGAACAAATAAAAGGGGTTACTATATGCTTAGAAAGTTTTAATACCAAGACTATATAAAGAATTCATGCAAGTCCTGGGGAAAAGCAGCCTAGCAGAAAAATGGGAAAGGATGTGAACAGACATTTCTCAGAAATAGAGGTTAATAAACACAAAAGGATGATCAGTCTCACACATAATTAAGAAATGGGGATCAAAACTGTCCTACACCGTTTCATACTAATCAGGTGAATAAATACTTGGGTGAGTGTGTGGCCCAGTGGGGCTGTAGTCTTCTGGGAATATAAATTGGTACATCCAGATGGGTCCTTAGGAGAAAAGTCTCTGGTGAGTTGAAGATGCTCCTACCCTTTGATAGGACCCAGCATCTCTAACATACCCCCTGCCTGCCCACGTGTGAGCACAAGAAAACACACAGGACGAGTCCACAGGCTTCCTGGTGGCCACGCTCAGATCCTTTACCCTTGTAAATCACCTAGAAGTCCAGTGGCAGGCTGGCCACTTCCCTTGTGAGCTCAGACTGCGGAGCTGGGCTGCCTGGGTTCCAAAACCAGGCTGCCTGCTTTTGACAGTTGGTAGTTACTTGGGGAAGATAACTTCACCTCATTGTGCCTCAGTTTAGGATACGTTTATTTATTTACTTACTTGTTTATTTGAGGGGGGAGGGGCAGTGGGAGAGGGAGAGAAACATTCTTAAGGTGTGGAGCCCTACCTGGGCTCGATCTCATAACCCTGAGATGATGTCCTGAGCCAAAATCAAGAGTTGGATCCTTAACCACCTAGGCACCCCTAAATTACTATTTGCAAAATGCTTAGCTTAGTGCCTGCTATGTGTTTGTTAAATGAATGTGTATCAGTGTGGACGGCTCGCAAATAAATGGGTCAGAGCAAACAAGCCAGTGTGTCAAGAGGTGGTTTGGCTGCTGGGAATGTGCTGGAGCTCTTCTCTTGTCTGCCAGTTCAAAGGCACAAGTATATATACATGCATTGTGGATTCTGTTCTGCCCCACTCTCTGTCTGTGCCACTCCACCTGGAGTCTGGGGAGTAAGGGAGAGCACTGGCCCCCTCTCAGGTGTGGAGGCCTAGAGGCTTTTGGGAGGAGGGTACACCTTGGCATGCTGACGGCAAGGGACTGAGGTGGATGTGGTGGGCGGCATCCCTTTCTCACTGGTCTACGATGCCCCCGTGGTTGGGGCTGGGCATCTGCTTCCTGTGGAGGGAGAGGGGGACTGTCGAGGGGCTTCAGGAGCCAAGGGTAGAATGCAGCCGGTTGCTGGTTGCTGGGGTCCAAAGCTGCTCTGGGAGATGTTGGCTGGGTTGGATGTACCCCAAGCCCAGAGCTCAGGGATCCCCAGGGGAGGTGTGGCCACACTAGCTCTATATCCTCCTGCCCGGGCTCTGCCTTAATCGCCCCCACTTCTGCATCCCTCTGTCACTCTTCCCTCCCTGTTTTGCTTCCAGTGCCTCCCAGGCAGGATCTGGGTGGGCTTTCCCCTGAATCTCCCTAGCACATAGTGGGCTGTGTCCAAGGCCAGCTGGACTGGGAAACACCTCCCTGCGCTTCTCTTGGAGTGTCAGAACTGGTCTGTTTGGGGCAAGCTCTGGAATGTCGGTTCAGAGTGTAGTATGTATTTTTATTTCTCTCGGGGGTGGTATGTGTCCAGGAGTGGGGTTTCTCTGCCCACCTGGGCTGAGGGCTTAGGGAATACTGGGATTGTCTTTCCAACAAAGTCTAAGCCCTTTGGAATCTAGGGACTGCCTGTTGGGGACACTGCTACTTGTATATGTAGTTCGTCTGGAGGCCAGCAGTTGGGTTGGCTGTGACTCAGGGATGAAGTGAGCCACTTGCACAGGTATCTGGGAGGTTGGCTGCCCTCAGGGCTCTGAGGTAGCAAATATGGGGACTGCTGGCACCCCATCTTGGGAGTGCGGCTTCCTCTCCTGTTGGGATAGGCAAGTGGGTGGGGGTCGGGGAACCTCATGTGCATGGGTGCCTGGGCCTGTGAGCAAGCGTGGGCAGGAGCCCTGTGTCTATTAAAAGGCAGAGGCTGCCTGCCTTGTGGTTGGAGTGTTGCCAGAGGCTATAAATAGCTGAGTGTGTGCAGAAGCCAGCATGAGGAGGAGGGAGAAAAGGGGAGGCCCTGGTTTTCCAGCTGGCAAGCAGGGCCTGGGCGTGGTATGGGAGGGACATGGAGCCTCCCCCGTTCGCAGGTTCTCCTGGGCTCTGAGTGCGAAGCTTTTGGAGGCGCTGGGAGCCCTCCTGGGGGCTTGTAATGTGAAGGACTGTCATGGGCAGCAGGTAGGGGTACGGCTCTTGATGTGAGAGCTAATGTGCCAGGCACTGTCATAACCACTCTTAAAACACATCAACTCATTTGGCTTGGGAACAGCCTGAGGAATTAGGTGCTTTTATCATCCCTTTTCCACACGTGAGGAAACAGAGGCTCAAGGTGGATTGGTAACTCACCCAGGAAATGTTATAGCTAGGATTTGGATGCAGTCTAGCCTGCTCAAGGCTGCCTTACTCTCAGCTGTCTGCAGGAGGATCTGGTCGCGGTCGGGGGTCCACTTATATTCTGAGCCCCTGGGTCTTACCTGGAGCTTTGGCCTCGCCAGCCCTGTCCACTCAGGTCCTGCCCATGGTAATGGCCAGAGGAACCTCTTCTTGGTGAGTGGCATGAAGAGAGGAGCTGGGCTGGCCATGGCCACTGTCAGTGTTGGGACTCCTTGCCTTGCACAGGGGGCTTGTTGCTTGTTTTATGCTTGGAGATGGGAAATCCCTTGAGGGACCCTCAGTCTGGGCTGCAGGCTCAGGCCACGCCTCCTGTCATCCCTTCCCTTTGAAGTTCTGCCCTCGCCAGGTGACGACCATGGCCTTCTGCCTGTCCATTCGTTCTTCCCTCTGTCTACGTGTCATGTGTCTGGAATTGGTTCTAGCACTCAAGATAGTCAGGCTTCTGCCTTCATCAGCCTTGCAGGCTCATGGGGGGAAGGCTGACATTTCAAAAGGGATTTTCAAGTGCATTTATAATGTTGTGTTTCTTAATATGAGTATTCACTATGTTATTTTCTCTTGGAGGTTGTCTTGGTTACATTACTTTTACACATTTTGAATGTCTGAAGCAATCCTTTAAAAAACAACAGGCCGTTAGTCAAGAGTGGTAAATGAGGTGGTGGAGGAAGCAGTAGAGAGTTTGCCTGGTCTCTGGGGAGAGAAGGGCTGGAATTTAAAGGAGAAAGTGGGGAGCATCCTACAGCCAGAGGTAGTAACTTGTGCTAAGTCCAGAAGCAGAGCATATTCAGGGGCCTGGCAGTGTGGTATGACGGCAGTGGGGGAAGCAAGATTGAGGAGTGTCCGGCCCCCCTCTCTGCAGCTCCCACCATCCCTTCAGGTTCTTCCCTCGAGCCTTAGGCCTTATGCTCCATGAGGGGCCCGGCTGGGAGAAGCCAGCATGCACCCCTGCATGAGCCCCTTTGTGTAGACCCCGAGGCCCTTCCTGTGGACCAGGCTGGGTCCCAGCTGCTTGGGTGGTGGAGAGGCCACTCTTTTTCTTCTTACCAGTGTCCTTGCATGCCAGAGCCATGGCTAGACACTGGCATTCTGATAGGATGGCATTCTGAGCTGTCCGTGCTCCTACCTGGAGCTTTGACATGTGCTGTTTGCCTCTGGCCTCTGGGGGAGCCTCTTGTCCCTGCAGAGAGCTGCAGAAGGGGTGGTTTGACTAGAGAACGACCTGCAGTGGGGGGGTCCTTCCCTCCTGACAACCAGTCATTGTCCTTCTCTCGAAGTGTACCGTGCATATCAAGTTCTTCGCACTTAGTGGCCACTGTGATAACCTTGGCCATGGAGTGGAGGATGAGGGAGGCTTTGGGCTGTTACGACTCAGGGTGCTGAGCTCTCCCCCAGGGTCAGGATGGGGTCTTCTCTCCTGGTTGCTGGTGGGCTGGCTGACTGTCCATCGGTGGGGGTGACTCTGACCCTTCCTTCCTCCTTCCTGGGGCAGGAATACCAACTGGGGTCGCATCAGGTCCCTGGCTTGCAGTAGGCCCAGGAAGAGTGGAGAGGTTAGGTGGATGCTTGGCACTGGTTTCCTCTCAGGTGTCTGTGTGGTTTTTGGCAGTGAGGTTGATCATGGGTGTCTGTAAAGGGACCATAGTAGGGCACTGAGTTCTGGAGAGCTCTTCAGCCCAGGCTTCAGGCAGGGGCCATAATCTGTTTCCTGGGAACCTCCTTTGGCATCTCCTTCCTCCTTCCCATTACAGGGCTTTGGGTGACTGGGGGTCAGTGGGGCAGATGGGAGGGCTGGGGGGGGTTGCCTGAGAAGGGTTAGTGAGAAAGGTGGATTTGGTGAATGTTTGAGGCCCTATTGGGAAAGGAATATATTTGGAAGGAAATTTCTTTCCATATTTGGAAGGAGAATATTTGGGAGTTGAAGTGTTTGGCCATCTGGATGGCACTCATGCAGGGGGTGGAAGAGGGCACAGGAAAGGTAGGGAGTGCTCACGGGGGTCTTTGGGGCCAAGCCCAGCTGGGAGGATTCTGTTAACCGTGTCTAGCCACCAGCCAGCCCTCTTTCTGCTTGGGGCACATACTCCCCGTGGCGACTTTGGAAGACTTGCCCTGAGCATGCTGGCCTACTTCTTAGGACCTTCTCCTGCCCTGCTGAGCACCAAGTGTTGTTGCTGGAGGCAGGAAGGACACTGGACTGGAGGGTCTGAGGTGGGGATGGGGGACACATGAGCAGTCTCCCAGGGTGAGGTGGATAGCAGCAGCGGGAAGCTGTCTCTGGGAATTTGCCCAGACATGGTCCTTGAGGTCTGCATCAGAGCCACTGGAGGTTTTTGGGGGCGGGGGCCTGGAGGTGGAGGGTGGTGGTGTTTAAAACTGTGGTAGAGGGGCACCTGGGTGGCTCAGTGGGTTAAAGCCTCTGCCTTCTGCTTGGGTCATGATCCCAGGGTCCTTGGATTGAGGCCCACATTGGGCTCTCTGCTCAGCGGGGAGCCTGCTTCCCCCTCTCTCTCTGCCTGCCTCTCTGCCTGCTTGTGATCTCTGTCTGTCAAATAAATAAATAAAAATCTTTAAAAAAAAAAGAATTAGATAGGATTCAGCATGAATTCTATTAAAAAAAAAACAAACTGTGGTAGAATCTGCCCCCCTTTCAACTGTCCAGTATGGGCTAGGCAATTTAAGGAATAGGTACTTTTAGCAGTCCCTCCTCCCCCAAACATGCACAGTGATCCTGCTGCCCATGGGGGTTTTGAGGGCTCTCCATTTCTGCTGCAGCAAGGGAGCTGTCCCCATCCCCACACAGGAGGCTCAGACATCTGTGGAGCCCCTTTCTGTGCGTGTGGCCGTCAGTCTGGCTGTTTGACACCCTTCCCCCCCACCCAGTCCCCCTCAGGGTGGCCGGGGACTCAGGACAGGCAGGCGCAGGGGACTGTGGACCGCTCAGCCCTTCTCTCGCTACCGGGGCACAGGTTCCGGGCGTGGGGAGGCCGAGACTCGGGAGTGCATTTACTACAACGCCAACTGGGAGCTGGAGCGCACCAACCAGAGCGGCCTGGAGCGCTGCGAGGGCGAGCAGGACAAGCGGCTGCACTGCTACGCCTCCTGGCGCAACAGCTCCGGCACCATCGAGCTCGTCAAGAAGGGCTGCTGGCTGGATGACTTCAACTGCTACGACAGGTGCCTGGAGCCCAGGGCCGGTCCTCGCCCATCCCCTCTGCGGCATGCTGGAGTCTGTCCTCCCCTCCCAGAACCACCCCTGCCTCAGTCCTACTGGAGTGCCCCACCCAGTCCCCCTGGAGTCCACCCTCCCCTCCCCTAACCTGCAGCCTGGGGGGAGCCTGTCCTCCCCTCCTGGCACACCTCTGCCTCAGTCCTACTGGAGTACTCCGCCCAGTCCCACTGGAACCACCCTCCCCTCCCCTAACCCTGCAGCCCCCCGCCGGGGGAGTCTGTCCTCCCCTCCTGGCACCACTCCTGCTTCAGTCCCACTGGTGCCTACCCTCCAACCACCCCCAGTTCAGTCCTGCTGGAGCCTGCCCTCCCCTCCCATTCGCCCCCCCCAGTCCCCCTGGGGCCCCTCTGTAGCTACAGGGCCCTCTAGGCCTCAGGATGTGAAAGCGAGCCTGACATTTAAGGGTAGGGGGGAGACAGGGGCCTCTCCTGACAGCTTGGTCAAGTAGGGATGGTGCCAGGGTCCTAGCTCTCCTGCAGATGTGTGTGCCCTGTCCCAGTGCAAAGGAGAGCTGTTTGTGTGGAACCGTGGCTCTCCCACCTGACATTTGGGTCCCACTTTAGGGGAGGTGGGTTCACACTGTCCCCTGATGGCTCTCCCTGAGCTTCTCTGTTGCTCGGGAGGGCTCAGCTGGGCAGGCCCCAGTGAGGCTTGCATCCCTCAGCTGAGGGGTCCCATGGGAAACTGTGTGCCTCCAGGCAGGAGTGTGTGGCCACTGAGGAGAACCCCCAGGTGTACTTCTGCTGCTGTGAAGGCAACTTCTGCAACGAGCGCTTCACCCACTTGCCGGAGGCTGGGGGCCCAGAAGGTGAGGGCTGCAGGAGGGCAGGCTGGGGTCTCTCCTTGGCCCTGGAGCTCTCCTTTCAGCTTTGGAGTTGGGTGGGAAATGGCTGTGGGGCTCTCTGGTCTGGTCCCTGAGGTGTGTGGGTGGGCGGGCTGTGTGACACAGGGCTCCGTGTGTCCCCTAGTCACGTACGAGCCACCCCCGACAGCCCCCACCCTGCTCACGGTGCTGGCCTATTCGCTGCTGCCCATCGGGGGCCTCTCCCTCATCGTCCTGCTGGCCTTCTGGATGTATCGGCATCGCAAGCCTCCCTACGGCCATGTGGACATCCATGAGGTGAGACAGGGCTGGTGAAGGGCAGGGGTAGAGGTGGGGTGACCCGGCCAGACCCTCGTAAGCCCTCCCTCTTCCCCAGGACCCCGGACCTCCACCTCCGTCCCCTCTGGTTGGCCTGAAGCCTCTGCAGCTGTTGGAGATCAAGGCTCGGGGGCGCTTTGGCTGTGTCTGGAAGGCGCAGCTCATGAATGACTTCGTGGCTGTCAAGATCTTCCCACTCCAGGTGAGTGAGCGAGGGGCTTCCAGGTCATCCACCCGTGCTGTCCAGCTGGAGCTGTCCCATCCCAGGGCCGCCTGGCCTCTGCAGGTGGGATGAGAGAGAGGCAGGGCCCACTGACATTTTGTAGGGCTGGAGTTGGGCTTTGCAAAATCTTGATCCACTCTGGTTTTCAGGGATTTGTTTTTGACATCAGGTTCTGCATAGAGGCCTCGGACACCAGGCTACCCCAGCAGGTGCCCAGAAGACTTAGCAAAGCCAGGCCTGGCTCTGCATCTCATTTGGTGGGTGCAGTGGGCCTCTCACTTCCCTCCCTGGGCCTCAGTGGCCTTGTTTGTAAATCAGGTGCTAGCCCTAAGTGATCTCCGGGATCACCGTTGACCTCTACTCTGGGGCCCAGCTCAGTCCTGGTCATCTGCCTGCCTCCCTTATGGAGCGGGGCGGGTGGGGGAGGTTTGCAGATGGCTGGGTGGGCGGTCCTGCTGCAGGGTGGTGTGTCAGCAGCGGTGCTTAGTCGCATCCCTGCCTTAGGACAAGCAGTCATGGCAGAGTGAACGGGAGATCTTCAGCACACCTGGCATGAAGCACGAGAATCTGCTGCAGTTTATTGCCGCGGAGAAGCGAGGCTCCAGCCTGGAGGTGGAGCTCTGGCTCATCACAGCCTTCCATGACAAGGTGAGTCAGGCTCTGGACAGCCTGTGGCAGGCTGTGGGCTTCTGAGATGAGGTGGCCTTCCATCCTAGGGTGACCCTTCCTCAGTGTGGACATGAGTGCCTACAAGAACTCCTCTAACTCTGGGATAAATTCTTAGGAATAAGTGCAGTGACTTCGTGATTAACACCCTCTGACCCCCACTTCCCAACCCTCTTAGCTTCACATACCTTCTATGTCTAGCACAGTCTCCCAGGAGGGGAGCCTGCCTCTGTCCACTGAGACAGTCCTCCTGGGGCCCAGCTGGGTCCTGTTCTGTTCCCAGAACCTGTGCCCAAGTTCTGTGCTGTCTCCTGTAGGGCTCCCTCACGGATTACCTCAAAGGGAACATCATCACATGGAATGAACTGTGTCACGTGGCAGAGACAATGTCAAGAGGCCTCTCCTACCTTCATGAGGATGTGCCCTGGTGCCGTGGAGAGGGCCACAAGCCGTCTATTGCCCACAGGTACCTGGCTTAGCAGTTGCCCTCCTTGTGCTTGGTGTGGAACTGCAGAGGGTTGGAGGGTGAGAACAGGGCCTGGGGTGGAGGCAGGGGGGTTTCCATTTCATAAAGATGCTTAGCGGCTCTGTGGTGGTGGGGGCCATCTGGCCCTTCCCCTCCCTTCCGCCCTTTCATCGAAAGCTGGTTTTCTCATGCCCTCTGGTGGCCACGTGAGGAAGTGCTGACTCCCATTACTTCCGTTGGAGGGTTGGTTCAGCAGTTCTCAAACTTTTTGGTTAGGCCTGTTTACATTCTTTTTTTTTTCTTTTTTGAGAGAGAGTGCACACCCGTGCTTGGTGGTGGGGGGAAGGGCGGAGGGAGGGGGGGAGAGAGAGAGAGAGAGAGAATCTGAAGTAGGCTCCATGCCCAGCATGGCCACATGTCATCACCCTGAGATCATGACCTGAGCGGAAATCAAGTCATATGCTTAACCCACTGAGCCGCCCAGGGGCCCCAGAATCTCTTTACAGTCTTAAAAGAACTTCTGTGCACATGGGTTATGTCTACGGATATTTGCCATGTCAGAGTACACACTGTTCTGTTAACTCAGAGTGATGACATCACGTGTGTAACCGCTGGAACACTCTTCTCCTGATAATGAATTTACAAAAAGACAAAGAATGGATTATGAATGAAAAGAATTCTGTTCTTGCAGTTCCCCTGAAACAGTGTCAGGGACTCTTTGGGGTTCTGGGGCTACCACCTCTTGAGGACCACCATAGTGACTGGTCATCATAGTCCTCACTAAATGCAGGCACTGCTCTGAACACTCAGAAACACCAGCCCAGGTTAGTCTTAGTATCTCATAGACAGTCATCATCTGTGAGATGAGGGTGTTTTCTCAGCTCCATCATACAGAGCAAGGGATGGTAGTGCAGAGAAGCTGAGGAGTTGGCCATCAGACTTGATGTAGGGTGGCTCTGTGCCTACGAGGGAGGGGAATGAGCCTTGGGTTCCAGGACTCAAAGCTCAGGGGCCCCTCATGGTAATAACATCAATGACATTTAAGGCTGACAGTGTGAAGTTGCGACTTTTATAGGTCAAAAGTTGTTGAATGTTGACTCTTCTGTATGGTTCAACCTAACGGTAGTGCTCAGTAAGTGAGCTGGGTGGCCCTGAGCATGTGCACTTACTGTTCCCTGAGCTTCGTTCCTCACAACAAGACTGACACGGGCACTGGGGAGACCGAGGAGCACACGCACCCCTGCTAGCACAAGGCGGAGCTGAATGCACATGCCAGTGCCTGGCTCTACCCTGACGCGAGCCCCTTGGGCTTGTGCAGAAACCCAGGCAGGTTCATTCATTGTGTCACTCCCATCCTGGCTTGTGGACATTTTTCCCCAGAAGCCTTCATCCCAGGCCAGTAGGCCTGACCTTGGCCCCTCTGAGAACGCAGAGACTGGCTTTTGATACTGTGGGGACTGGAATGGGGTCTGCCCAGCCACTGTGGTCAGTGTTGCTTTGACAGTTGTGGCAGAAATGTATTGAGGGATTCTGACATTGAGGGGGGTGAGGGGTGGGAGGGTGTACTAAAGCAGCCTGCCTGTGCAGCCTCATAGAACCCCACCCTGGTGTAGGCCCTGCTCCCAGATAGGGTGTGATGGCCTGGTCTGGGTCTCTGGGGGCTGGAAGGCACAGGCTCCAGTATCTCGGGGTCAAGGTGGGAAACCAGGAGCAGGAAGCACAGTATTCCTCTTCATCTCAATCCACTTGTTTCCTCAGGGACTTCAAAAGCAAGAATGTATTGCTCAAGAGTGACCTCACAGCTGTGCTGGCTGACTTTGGTCTCGCTGTTCGGTTTGAGCCAGGGAAACCTCCAGGGGACACTCATGGGCAGGTAATGAGCCTCAGGGGTGCAGGAGGGGGGCTGGCACAGGGGTGGACACTGCCCTTCTGGGGCCTGGCTGGCAAGACACAGGGGCAAGGGTCGCAACTCAGAGCTGTCCGGGAACTCTGGGAGCAACACTCGTCTTCCCCGTGGAGCAGGCCAGCCCTGGAGGGTAGCACAGCCCTAAAGGCCAGTTAGTCAGACCCAGCTTCCCCGCTGGGGTCGGTACTCATCCTTATAGCCTCAGTCTCTCTTTTCCCTTTCAGCAGAATTGTAAAGCAATATAATATAGGAGGAGCTCTACTAAGAATCCAAACCAAAAACCTAGAAAACGTACCTAAAAGTTAAGCCTGAGGAAATCCTCTTAGAACAATTGCTGTCAATATTTTTAAGTATTTTTCAGCCCCTCTGTTTTTGATCTTAGTCTCAGGAAAATGCACACCAAGTGGGTAGCCCGTTGTGGTGCTGGTGTTTCGATGAAAGAGGCAGCAGTTCCATGTGAGAGTCCTGTCATGTTGAGTGTGGTGTTTTCCAGTTCTCCTTGGGGTGTCATATTTACACCGTGACCTCTCGTCACAAGTGGTCACTCCCATGAGTGTGGTGAGGCAAGGGCTGTCGTCCCCTGTGGTGTCCTCTGAGTGTTGCCGTCCTGGCCCCATCTAGTGCGCTCGGGTGGGGCTCTCGTGTGCCGTGGTGATGATGGGCCCCTTGCCCTGTCCTCGTGTAGGTGGGCACGCGGCGGTACATGGCCCCTGAGGTGCTGGAGGGAGCCATCAACTTCCAGAGAGACGCCTTCCTGCGTATTGACATGTACGCCATGGGGCTGGTGCTGTGGGAGCTCGTGTCCCGCTGCAAGGCTGCGGATGGTGAGTGAGGCGGCAGCCCCAAGCGCCTGGGCGGTGGGCTCAGGGGCCACGAGCCCTCGGGGTGACCCTGCAGAGTTCTCTCCTCCCCAGGCCCTGTGGATGAGTACATGCTGCCCTTCGAGGAAGAGATCGGCCAGCACCCGTCCCTGGAGGAGCTGCAAGAGGTTGTCGTGCACAAGAAGATGCGGCCTACCATTAAGGATCACTGGCTGAAGCACCCGGTGAGCGGCCTGGGTGGCAGGGGACCATGCAGGGCAGCTGAGAAGGGGGCCCGTCTAGGTGGGACGGAGGATGAGGATGCCTCAGGCAGCAGGACCGTCCCCTCCTCTCCTGTGGGGTCAGAGGCCACTTAGTGCATTGTCTCCCTTCCATCAGGAGTGTGTCTGGGGAGGTTCCAGCTTGGCAGGGAGGTGGCTCTGCAATTGGGCCTGGAGTGATGGGGCCTGTCGGTCCATTCCTTCAGGGCCCATGTGGCCTCTAGGTGGACCGTTTGTGGAGGAGAGCCCACTGGCCCTGCGCCAGACACGTCTGGGTTTGAATCCTGGATCTTCCTATCGGTAGCTGTGTGGCTTCTGGCAGATTGCTTTATTTCTCTGAGCCTTTGTCTCCTCAGGGTAGTAATACATTTAACTGGTAATTATAAATTACTTGGCAGGACCCTTATCACATAAGTGCTTAGTATGGATTAACTCTGATGAAATATTCTCTGTTCTCTGCCTTCATTTTCTTTCTAGGCAATGGGCCAAGCCACGTGGCATCTTGTCCCCTCCAGCGTGGGGATATTGTACAAAAGACCCCCGCCACGTAAACTGTTTACTGTCTTAGAAGGACAGTTGCCTTCAGCTCCATTGAGGCTCTCCCTGCCGTACACCTCCCGATTCTTTCAGAAACAGGACAGCCTTGGGGCCACTGGAGGCTAGCAGTCTCCCATACATGCCATCAGGGGCCAAGTTCAGTTGCAGTGCTGCTCCCTGGAACTTGGGGCTGCTGATGGAGAAAACTGAGACATGGGGACATATAGGCTAGACCAGAGTCTGTACCTTCTGCCTCAGACTTTCTCAGTCTTCCAGGGCAGACATGTTGGGTGGCTAGGCCAGTTCCCTGACGAGGAGTGCAAGGTTTAGAGAGATCTTGGTGTGGTCTGGTGCTGAGCAGGCCAGAGAGGCCTTGGATATGGGTATTGGCCTTTCCTGGCTCCCCTGTGTGTGTGCCAGCAGAGGGTGTCAGGCCATGTGCCCTAGCCTCTCGGGAGGGCCTCGGGGGTTGTAGGGAGTGGGATGGGTGGGGTGAAGCCCTCCTGTGGTCCCCACTGTAACTGAAGCTGCGCACAGTGGGCCCCTGCATGATTTGGGATTCACGTAAGATGTTTGAATGTCACTGCCCCAAGGCAAGCAGCTGGGTCTGCCCCAGGAGCGGCCTGCGTTCCCTGCCCTGTCCCTTCCTGTGTTGAGGCTATGGAGGGAGGCCAGTGGGCTCAGGATGGTAACTGCTGGGAGGGAAGGTGTCCTGATTCCTGCAAGGTCTTCCGGGCCTCTGCTAGCTGACCTGCTGCTGGGGTTGGGACCAGTGGGCTCTGCCTGATCCTCAGGTACATCCTCAAGTTCACCTGTCCCCCATGCTTATCTGCTGAGGGCCAGTGATAATGCTGTCCTTTCTCCTTTCCCTCTCTGCACTGATGTGCAGGGCCTGGCCCAGCTCTGCGTGACCATCGAGGAGTGCTGGGACCATGACGCAGAGGCTCGCTTATCTGCGGGCTGCGTGGAGGAGCGGGTGTCCCTGATCCGGAGGTCAGTCAACGGCACTACCTCGGACTGTCTTGTCTCCCTGGTGACCTCCGTCACCAATGTGGACCTGCCCCCTAAGGAGTCGAGCATCTAATAAGCCCAGGACACGAGTGGATCTGAAGAGGAAAGGAAAAAAAGTTGTGTTTTGTTTTGGAAATCCCGTAACACCAACAAACACATGAAATGCAGCTGCTATTTTACCTTGACTTTTTATTATTATTATAATTATTATAATTATTATTATTAATATTATTTTTTGGATTGGATCAGTTTTTACCAGCACACTGCTCTACTGTATCGCAAACAGCGGACGTGTCAGCAGGCGTTGAGGTGCTGAGCTGTGAATGCGGAACCAGCGCCGTGCTGAAGAGCCTCAGCCACCTCCTGTCCCTTGGGGTTCATTTTTCCCGCTTTCTCTTTGTTTGTTGTCTCAGAATCTGTGACACAAAGAAACCCATCTCCTGTCTTAGGAAACTTAATGCTGCAAACTCTACCTAGAGGAACCTTTGAAGACTGTTAACATTAAGAACACACCTTCCTCAGAGGAGGAATTTCCCCCTGCCCTCGCGCCCCCCCCCCCCGCCCTTATTGTTTTTCTCCCTTTTTAGACAGTGAGTTTAAGAAACAGCAGATGTGTCTTTCACGGATTAACGGGTGTTGTCCTGACCGAGGAAAAATGGGGATGACAACAAGGATGGTTTGGACCAGAGTTGGAAGGGGAGGACAGAGTTGGGAATGGGGTTTGGAACAGAGCTACACTGGACTCGGGCATATTTGGAGCAACATCCTTTGCTAGGAGGCTACTTCTCAGGTAACCAGGAATCGAGGGGAAGGACCGCATGGAGGCCGAGCATTAACACAAGAATGAGAAGGGGTTTGGAGAAAGTCTGAAGGCAGGTGTGGCTCTGACCCATCTGTTGGCCCTGACCAGTTTCTTCCCGCTGACTTGGGGTTGGGCATTGGACAGAACGTTTTCTCTGCCCTCATTTTAAGGTTAGGTAAGGGTAGAAATCATCATGTTTTAGTGACTGTGTTTTTCATAAGACAATGCTGTAAGTATCTGTAATGGAGGAAAGAGTTCAAACACGTTGTTTCCTCCTGGCACAGGTCAGGGATATGCCCACCGGGCGCCCTGCACAGCCAGAGCACGAGGCTTCGGTGGCAGGGCTGCTGAGGCCTGCCTGGGAGACCGGAGTGTCCTGCAGCGCTGGCTCTGCCTTGTGTGGTGACACTGCTGTTCCTTCACATGTCTCGTGCACATGGCTTTCTCCAGACCCCTCAAAGAGGTGCATATTCTAAAAACTGTTTCTCTATTATGCCATAACCTTGCTCTAGTCAGTGAATGTTCTTATGCTGCTGTTTCAACATTTGAATTTTTTTAATTTATGAAACATGCAAATTTTAAAAAAAACGAAACATACATCCACATATACACACATGCTTTGTGATGTGGCTTCCGAGGTTTAAATTTTGAAAAGTAAAAGAACTAAAACTTCACGACCACAGACCACCTCAAACCAGAAATACCTCAGAATTTTCTACTTGTGTAAGTTTTATTATATATTTTATTAGTTGTGTTGTCTCGTAGTAAGTATATTTTAATGTAAGTTGGCTTTTATGACAAAGTTTAAAAGAAATAGAGAAAAAAAAAGTGTGAGTCTTCTAGGGAGTGCTACCATTTTTGTTTGATAACGCCCCCTTGTAAATAATTGTCATCAACTGTAGATTGGCTGTCTGGGCCATCTGGGCATTCATCACTCTTGTTTGTGAAGGCGTTTCCCTCTGGTTTCTTGAGACTTTTATTTAAAAACTGGATCTCTTTCATTTTGAGGGTAGGTGAGTTGGTGAGCGATGGGGACAGGTTGACCTGGGTGAGAAGGGGAGAGGGGTGCCTCCTCTTGACTTGCATGGAGGTTCAGATCTTTCCCTCAACGTGGTTGGTCAGTGTTCAGAATGACAGGTAACCCCACTTTAACTTGGTCAGACTGTGGCCCTTAGGTGTGCTTGAGGTGATTTTCCTTGAGCAGCAGTGATCGTGGAGGAGGCTGGTAATGTCTCTGTGAGTCCACACCGTGACTTGGGACAGTCTGTGATAGAGTGGTGTGTCCAGAGTGGCGAGTTCTCACTGTGCCCTGGAGTCACAGTCTGAGCGCGCACACTCCCCACTTGGCGCGTCATGTACATCGGGCCTGCCACTTGGCTGTGTCCCTTTTTCTCTGTGTTTGGGCACAGGGTGCTGTGGGAGGTGAGTGTGTGTCCCTCTCAGAGCTCTGTTTTTGCTTCATGGGTCAAGCTCTGAGCTGGTCAAGGTGGTTACAGGGACAGGTTTTTTTGTGTGTTTTTTTTGTTTTGTAAGCTGTGTTGTCTTTTTTTTTTTTTTTTTTAACTATTTTGTGCTGTGGTATTTTTCTTCCCTCGGAATAATTTTTAACAGCAAAACAGGCCTTACAGCAGTTGCTTTTCTTTTCCACTTATTTTTTTAAAAAGCTTTAAAATATTTATTGAAAAGTGCCATATCTAATTTCTTTAGCTTTCACCTCAGGCAGTGCATCTCTACTTCTCTGGCCTCTGCTTTTCATCCTCAGTGACAAATAAACCACTAACAGATGTAGCTGATTCACCATAGGAATGACCAGATCCCTCATCCTACTCAGTGTGGAACACTAAACCTCTGCCTCTCCATTTGGTTTTAGATTTCCTCTGGATGATTTTTCTTTTGGCTTGATGTAAGAACATATGTTTGGCCTGGCTGTGGAGGGTTGAGCTGTGGCCTTGGTGTGGGCCTTGCTGGTCAGCTCCCGGTACCGACAGGGCAGGCCTTCCTGTTGGCCTACATGCCTTTTATCTGGGTGAGCTCCCTCTTTGCCAACCCTGTGCTCAGCCACCGTGGTGGCTCTGGGGCCTTGGCACCAGAATGTCTGGAGGTGGTTCCTGTGTGGTGTGGCTGGGGAAAGGGGAGTCTGCGAGCGCCAGTTCTTTGGGCTTCAGGCTGCCTTTCCCTCATGCCGTGGTATAAAGTGCACCCATCTGGCAGTATCCTTGACTGCTGTTGATGGCAGAAGAAGGTGGGTAATTTTTTCCAGGGCATGCCCCTGGGAGCCTGGGTGGGTGTTTTCCCTCAGATAAAGTGTCTTTGTGCTGTCATGTATTCTTTGGGGAGTGAACCATTTAGAGCACTGGTTTATGCTTTTTTGGGTTATAGGGCCTCTATCTGTGCTCTTTTCCCCAAAGATTTCATGTATTGTCCACTTCTGAAGAACTCAGAGAACTACTCCCCACCACCACCCCCACAAGCTCTTGTGGAAGACTGGTAGGAGTCTGACACATCATTTTGCCTGCCTGTGGGGGAGGCTGCCCCACCTAGGGTGAGAGGGTGGCCATGTCAAGGGAGGGAAGTGGCCAGGGATCCTTGCTGCTTCCTTTCTGGTGTTCTTCCATCCACACAGGCTCCTGGCTGTGGGCTGGGCTTTGGGAGAGAATGTGTTCTGTTTGAAAATGTCCATGATCATTGAGAAGACATCCCAAGCCAGAGAAATACAGGAATGAGCAACAGAAGGAGGAAATGAGTGGGACAGAGGCCACTGTGTCACACTGTCCTGTAAGGAACTCTTGATGGGCCAGCAGAGGCCCTGGACTTAGTCCTTAGGGGCTGGCATCAGCCAGGTTTTCTCCTGGGATCATTGGTCCCTCCCAGGAGTCCTTTGAGTGAGTTACTCAGGGTGAGGGCTGTAAGTGGAGTGTTCTTAGGAGGAAGAGAGACCTGGCTTTGGAGGGAAGTGGTGAGTATCATTGGCCCGTCATTGGCCTTCACTGTTGAACATGGCCAGCTTGTCCTTTGTTGTTCAACATGACTCTGTAGGTGTAGGTGCCCAGAGGGATCAGGGCTGCCTGGGGAGGGGTTCCCCATGTGTGCCAGCTGCTTCTGACTCAGAATTTCTCCTGTCTGGACTTAGGCATATGTGCAGAACAAGAGAGATCTTGTTCAGCTTTGAACATCTTCAAGTGGCTTGAGCCCCCCACTCACTTATTCTCAGCCCAGTTCAGAATTTCTCCTCCTGGCCACTGAACTAGTTCTTCATTGACCCTAGGGGCTAGGCCAGTCTTCTTGTCATGGCTTGTCATGTCATGTTTTAGAAAGCAAAGCAGGTGACCCAGCACTTTTCTGCTCTGTCACCTTTCTCTCTGGTTGCCATGTTCTTGCTTCCTGCTACCCTGACACTCTGCACTGAGTGCTTGAGCTGTGTGTGTGGTGTTGCTTTGGTGGCAACCCCAGCGCCTGTGTGTGTGGTGTTGCTTTGGTGGCAACCCCAGCGCCTGTGTGTGTGTGCGCCCATGTACGTGTGGCTCAGAAAGCCTGTCTTATGGCACCGATGCTCTGAGCCATGAGGGTAGGGAGGCGGCTATTCCATCTGGAGTGGGAGGACTGGGTGGCCCTCTTACAAGTGGAATTTTGCCCTTTTTTAGGGTGCCATGTGAAGTTCCCAGCACATACTGGTAATACAAGGGTTTGGTGGTTTTTAATACGGTAAGCGTATGTGTGTCAGTGTTTAGAATTGGTACTAGAAGTCGAACAGCCAACTGTCATTCTGCAGAACTTGGCTCACTAGATGGGTGTCTGAATTAGAGAGCATTTTCTTGTAGCTAACTCTGATTGTCTGTCCCAGCTATTTCAGTAGCCTGTTGGGTTCTTAATGGTTCATCTTTGGTGAGATGGCCAGGCTCGGCTCACATTTCAGGGGCTCACTAGACCACACCTTTCTAAGAAGCGCAGTGAATGGACTCCTCTGCTCTCCCCACCTCCCATCTAGGGTGAGCAGCCAGAAGGGAAAGAGGACAAGGTAGTTTTTTCTCCTCATTTGGGTGCCATGAATTCTTTAGTTAATGGCTGTTTATAAAAGCTGAACTAATAAATTAGTCAGTAGCTTCTAGGTGTTCACAGTAATGTTTTAGGTAAAGAAACAGGCCCAGTAATTCAGTTGATGAACTGTTTATCTTCTCAGTCAAGATTTAATAAATTCAGGGTTATATGCATAGTTCTTTAAGTAAGATTCCTGGTAGTTGATTTGTAACCAGCAGTCCACCTATGAATGTATCCCAAACCTTTAGAAGGCTTGGACAAGTTTTTTAAAGTAATTATTTAGTTTTGTAGCAAAAAGAAGTTGAAGTTGAAAATGCCCCCCTTGGAAATTAATTCAGTTGACTCAGCTACATTTTAAGAATGGGGGGTCCAAGAGACCCATAAACTCATCAAATAAAAGTCGAAATTGTCTAGAGGGATATTTTGAATATTTCTATTTTATACTTATTTGGGGTCCATTATATACTTTGGTTTGGACAAGATTTTGAATTTAAATGATTTGTCACTGTTTAAGTTTACCAAGCTTTTACATTTTTGTAACTGTATCTTCCGGGTGTGAAAGAAGCCGGACTTTTTGATTGTGGTACTCCATGTATCCCTGTAGTGCCAAAACCAGTGATCCTTTATTTGCTCCTATGGCAGCTTGTAGAGATCATACAAGTGGTTTTTCCTCTTGAATTAAAATGCGTAGTCTCTAAATGCCAGTGTGTGGCGAATGGGCCCTGTGCTGCCCTTCCTATCCGGGAGGATCTTTGGACTGTCCGGGGCCTATGCAATTCTGAGAGCCACTGCATGCCCCCCACAGGACTCCAGGGAAGTATACGCTCAGGCATACGCATGTATGTGATGGATTATTCAAACATGGGCTCTCTGGGCATCTGTGGGAAAGTGTTACATTTATTTGCAAAGTTTACATTTTTGAGCTCACAGTTATGAAAAGTATGACCCATTATTAGCTAATGCTTTTTAGGCAGGTAAGGATGGGTTTTATTTTGTTTTGTTTTAACAAATGGATACGTTCTGTCTTGAGTCCTGGGAATTTCTGCTGTTGGTTGGGCATGGGATCATTGTCTATTTCTCCCAATCACGTTTGCATTGGAATGTTGTTAGGTAGCATTGTAAATAAAAGAATAGGTTCTATAATAGAGATATGACACTTGAAATTTTACTTTAAAAAATCTATAGCTCTACATATATATTTAGTTATATCACCTGACAGATTCTTCTGCACAGTGTGGAGATTGTTTTATACCACAGATTATTTTTATAAAGTCTAGTGAGTTTGAATGAGAATGATTTTGTAATCAGAGTAAGGAGCTTTACCTTTTAGGATCAATGTACACTGGAGTGTGAGTGGTGTGGAGCTTTTACCTAGTGCTCATATGGATTCTCGTGATACACTGGCAGATTGCAGGCCTTTTATGGGTCTCGTTTGGCCAGAACTCCACTTGCGGCTGTGTGGGACAGTGATGCTCCAGCTCCGCTCCCTGCAGATTGGGAGGTGAGGGGCTGGGGAGCATCAGGAAGAGCCTGCGGTGTGTTTTACATTTGTGCTTCCTCCTGAGATTTCTTCTGAACAAAGGGTTCTGAGGTTAGAAATGAGTTTGTGAGTTCCTGCTATAGGATGTAGTTGTATGAAGGTGTTTTGAAGAACAGAAATTATGCAGGAGTGTGGATTGGGGCGGGTTGGGATGATTAAGATTCAGGCTTATGTAAACATTTAACTGAGAGATTGGTGATTTGAGGAATCCACAAAACTGAATTATCTAGGACCAAATTTTCCAGTTTTCAGGACAGAATTTCTGGTTGACTTATTATTCAGAAAAGGAGGGGGGCGTGTGGACACGGTGATCAGGTGAAATGGTGAGCTGCCAGGCACATTGTGTCTGCTCTGGTCAGGGCCTCTTGGACGTGAGAGTGCTTGGGGGCACCTCCCTCCTTTCATGTAGCGAGTCACAACTGGGAGCCCTCTGAGGAAGCTCAGAGCCCCATACCAGAGAGCATCTTCCAGCCGTCACATAGCCCTTCCTGCTCTTCCTGCAAAGGTCAGCCTGGCCGCCAGGGGATGGGAGGCAGTGTTCATGTTAGCCTTTTTATTTTGGGGTAGAGAATGGATGGTTATTTGGGTGAGCCTTTTGGATGGGGACACAGAGAAGGTGAATAATGAAGCTCATTCTCTGTATCGTCATTGTCAGTCCTGAGGTCTAGCTGAAGACCTGTCCCCCCGACCCAGGCTGCTGCACTCAGAAGTACACTGGTTGGGATGGTTTTGTCAGGAGAATCCCTGATGTGTTGTTTTAAGCCAGCTGTGCTTTTCATTCATTGTGGTTCATAGTGAAGTTTTCCACTTTACCCCTTTTATACTTGGAGTAAATTTAGTTTCAGCAGGTCTAGTAGCAGTCCAGGAACTAACCCATCGTTCCTATCCCTGCTTCCTGTGGAATAACGTTTCTCTGCTCTCCAGCCACGTGTCTTGGAATGTAATTCTGTTGTGCCTTTGTTTTTGTCACCTGCCTCCCCTCAAAAGCAACTGCTGTAAGCTTTTTTCTACTGGTCTTTTCTAGTCCGAAACCCTACCTTTTTCCTTTCTCCCAGCTGTAATTTCTGGATGCAGTTCTGTGCTCCAGGCATTTGAAGAACCAGTTACCTCAGACCTCATGTTGAACCGTGTCACCATCTGGGTCCTCTCGATACTGCAGGCTTGTAACATACACACACAGGAACCCTGCCGAGTATGGGCACTTACTTGTTTTAAAGTTAAACTCTTCCCAAGGACTGAAAAAGGGGCTTCTGGCAAGCTCTTCACTGCACTGTGGTGGGATGGGTCTAGAGTGTCATCTGAACGGTGCTTCCTGGGTTCCTCTTTGAATTCTGCCATTTTCAGTATTCTCGTGTCTGAATAGGTAAAGTGATTCAATTGGCTGGTCTTGCACACAAATTAGTTCCAAAGACGAGCTCCTTGTAATACATTTCCAGTCATTAAAACTCAAATGTAGAACATTCCTTTAAATGGCAGGATTAAAAAAACCCACCATTCACCACTGTGCATTTTGGGAAGATGTCTGTAGCATATGTTGCTGTGAAATTAGGCCTTGCGGGATATGGCTGTTTGTCATTTTGATGTATTTTAAATAAATATATATATATTTTTAAAGAGCCTTTTTTACCAATTCAAAAGTTTAATTAACCAGCAGTCACCACATCTGAATTTTTGTCTCTGGGGCATAGATGGCAGACCAAGATTGAAAGTGGTAACTTGGCCGTATGAGTATGGGCTGCCTGCCTGGGCTGTCCTGCTGACTGTGGGATGCCAGGGTCAGTGTGTTCCAGTGGGTTCTGATCAGTCCTCGAAGTGTTTGATCTCTGCCCTGTTCAGTGGACTGTTGACTTCAGTCCCTGCAAGTGCTTTAGCCCAAGTGGGGTTTTCTCAGAGCACTGCCACAAGCTAAGTGTATGTTTAGCCAAATAATTTCTCCATTAAGGGAAAAAATGCGCTCATTCAAATGTTACCAGCAATGACAGAGATGAGAGTAGGAAATACTAGGCAACACCGGGGTTTTGATTTGGGAAGTGTCCAAGTCACTGTCAAAGGCTGTTCAGAGCCAGTGATCTTATAGAGATTCTTAGGAGACCTCATCTGGAAGTATTAAGACCTCCTGTGAGTTGGAGGGATTGTTAAAATGCCAGCAGCTCCCCCCACACACACTTTTTTCTAGAATTCTGTAAAAATGCAAAGAAAATTGAGTGGTACTTAAGAATTGAGGGTGAGGGTTACCGCAGAATAGAAGCATACTTGTAGATTTCAGTTCCATGCCACAAATCCACACAATGCCATTTTTCAACTGTACAAAAGAATCTGCTTATGAATTTGACATGATCTTAGTGGTAGCGTCAAAAGGCCGAATTTTTCACCTGTTAATATTTTTCCACATTTGTCCTTAAATCTGAGTAACTTTACAGTACTGTAAATTTAACTTATACATTGAGTTTGATGTCAATTCTTGTGAAAAGAGCTTCTGCATGTAACAGACACACAGTTAACACAGCAGACTACAAAATTTGCAGGACCAATTTTGGAACCAACAGAAAATGTCACCTCTCATTTGCCATCTTTATGTATCAGTTTTACCAGCTACTTCTAAATTTGTACATTATGTGTAAGGAAAAGAAGGAAACCCCTAAGGCTTGTCTAACTTAGTGGAGAATGTGTGTGTTGGGTTTAGGATGGATAGCGAAGTCTTACTGAGCTGTGTTATATAACTTGTACATAACAATTGTAATTAGAAGTCTGGATTCACCTGTTTCTTGCGGTTTAAAGCAATGAGTATTTACAAACTCTGGAAATGTGACTAGTATATGACTTAAGGCTATAGAAGTGAGGAAGCTCTTCAAGTGCTAAAAATAAAGACTTCTGGTTTTTGGCTCAAATTCAGTAAGTACTGTTTGTATACCAGGATATGTGAGATGTAAATGTAATAGGTTACTTTTCACCCTTGTAGCTATAAAATAAAAATTTTGTAGAACAGAAATAGCTTGTACTACTGAATTAACAAAAGTTATACTAAAGTATCATGTTAAAAAAATACACACACACACACACACACACACACACAGAGTTAAGCGTGTTGCTGTTACCCTGTCTGGATTTGAAGTGTGCTGATTTATATATAACACACACACACACACACACATACATATTATATATGCGCACACATCTAAAATGGCCTAAAGCAGACATCCATGTAATTACAGTTGCAAAATGAAGACATTTTGGAAAGAACATTGTATCATAGTTCATTCATTTGCAGTGGATCTTTGTTCCTTTTTACTGTGGTAATTTTAGAAATGAGTGTCAAGTTTGAAATTAGATCTGCTAAATTGGGGTTTTGCTGCTTGAACTCTGCACTGGGTCCTCAAATAAACCGATGTGAATGTAGTTTTTCCCCCCTGTGTGAAGAAGCAGCCACACCCCAACGGAATAGGAGGAAAAATCTAGAGCAATTTCAAGTTTTATCTTTTTGTATATGAAAATAAAATAATAATAATAAAACTACCCTGTGTGTCTCTTAATCACATGGTGGGAGATTGAGGTTTCTTTTCATGGGAATTAGAAATCAATACAGTGGTGTTCTCTCACGTACAGGGCTGATTCTCGAACACCCTTGTAAGTTCCTGCTTGGTACACATGGAGTTGTTAATGGTTGAATGCCTAGTCCACCATGGTCCTGTGGTACTGGAGCTCAGCGCAGGTCTTCATTTCTGCCCTTCAGAAGCTCAGGACCTAGTTGGAAACACGAGGTTTCTCCTAAATGGACTATCCTGGAACTTGGGGTAAGTTCCAGGAAAGGGTAGGGTTGTATTTTCCAAATCTCCAAGATTCCTGTACCTCCCTCCCCGACCCCCAGTCCTATACTTTGCAGACAACCTTGAGTAATATTTTTATAAGTGGAGTATAGAAGCCTGGAAAATAAGTTTTATCCAGGACTACTGCAGAATACAGGCTCTGTCATTTCTAAGCATGGCTGAGTATCAGGGTCACTCATAAAAAAGCATAGTTTATGGGGCGCCACCCCAGGTCTGAATCAACAAAGCCCGGTCTCACGTTTAGGAGTTCCTGACTTACCTCGCTAGGTGAAAACATGGTTCCCTGTTAATGAAATAATGAGTCTCTACTGCCTAACAAAACCAGAAAGCCCCAGAAATCACTGCTTCCTGCAGTAACAGATTTTTTTGGCCTGTGACTTATATTTGCCAAGTGGAGAAATAACCAGCTTTGGATCCTTCTGGTAGGGTTAATGCCTTTTTCTTCATGCTTTAATATGAGAATTAAACCTGTTTGGAATCTTAGAGAATGATTTTTGACTAAGGGACGCTTTATTTAGGGGACCAGTAGTCACAGTTTATGGCCCATTTTGCTCTCAGATTTAGACTGTTCACCTTTTGTTAGTGAGTGCCCCTAATGATAAGTGCAGAGAAGGAAAGGAAGGCTAACATTGTTGAAAGAGGATCTTAGAACTAGAAATCCTGGAAGGTTGGACCAGAGAGGTCATTATGGTCACACTTTTCCTTCAGCAAAGGAATTGGTTCATGAAGGAAAGAAGCTGATTTTAGAAAAACAGGCTTGCTCAAGTGAGCAAGCAGAATAGGGTTCAGGGGCTATTAAACCTGCCCTCCCATCCCTTCCCTTAAATCTCACATACCCCTGTGGAACACTATGGACCCCCCACCCCCATTACAGTTTAGAAATTACTGGTCCAATTCCTTCACTGGCCAGGGAGATACCCTACCCTAAGTCAGGCAGCCATTACTTGCAGTTCTTGACATCTTGGGGCCAAGTGTGGAGTTCACTGTTGTGTCCAAGTACAGGGTCTGGATGAGGAAAAGTCACCTACCATTTATCTCTCATTCTGGTGTTTAACACAGCACTTAGGAGGGCCTTGAGAAATAAATCTCTCTTAAGTGAATGAATGTATTAGTAAATTCTGTAAATTGAAACTTACAGATGTACCAGTGTTGTCTGGTTGTATTTGTTGGCACTCTTGGTTGCAAATGTCAAAAACCATTAAAAGGGGTTTTACTGGAAGGATCCTGGGGCAATCAAGCTTTGAGTAAAGACAAGCTGTGGAGGGGCTTCAGGAGCCTTGGCAGCTGGGATCACAACATTGCAGCCCTAGCCCTTCACTTACATCTTAGCATTTCCTCCACTGTTGCTCAGTGCAGGATGAGTCTGGTCCTTTGTTCACTTAGCAGGAAACAAAGCTACAGATAGTGCCAGAGTTTCCTATGTCACAGCTTTACCACTTGGAGAGACTTCCAGATCCACAGTCCCTGGAAAGATTCCAGTTGACCTAGTTCTACCAGTTAGGGTCAGAGGTACAGGGGATTATACAGAATGACTTTATAATAGGTATTCCTGGATAGGGGTGTGGACCCATGAAGCAATCAAAACAACACACTTTGGGTGGCTGTTAGAAAACCCTCCTGTTTAAACCCACCTGGGGTGCTGCAAAACGAACAAAATCCATTGGGTGGGAGTGCCTAAAACATACCCTTACTCTGTCAGCAGGCATTCAGCAGTCCGAATTTTATATTCCATCAAGATGAAATAGGACGAATGAAAAATTGCTAACACTACAGAGCACTTAATGACATGCGCCAGATTCTTCCCTAAATGCTTTACGTGGTAACCTTTAATCCTCACAAGAAACCTATGGTCTAATCATCATCATAATTTTTATTATTTATATAAATGTATAAATAATAATTATTATATACTTTTTGTATATGATACCGTTACCATTATTCTCATCTAAAAAAAAGAGGAGACGGAAGCCCTGAAGAGTGAAGTAACACACCCAAAGAGGAAAGTGGCTGAGCGGCCATCCAAACCCCTGCACTCTGATTGAGGGTCCTAAGCCACCATGGAGTACTGTCTTGTCAAGACGCTCCTTAGGAGGTACAAAGCAATTAGAAGTTAGGACTTCTAGGCTGTGACTTCAAAGCCAGGTATCTTGAAGACGTCTAATATGGCATACGTTTTGGGCTCAGACCTGAGTTGGAATGGTGGCTCTGAGGTCTTACTGTAACCGTGTGCAAACAGCTTATTCACCTATTAAGTGGCACTAAAGGTACACACCACTGAGTCCTCAAGACGTCATGCCTCCCACCCATCACCGGATCAAGGGGACCAGGGGTGGAGCGACGATGGGCCGGTCGCGGCGGGGGTGGGGGTGCGTGGGGGAGGCGGTTAGAGATTCACCTGCGCCTCCAGATTTGTCACCAGGGGGCTCCCAAGGTCCTCAGCGGGGTGGGTGTGCGCCTGCGCTCTGCACATCCTGTGGCTCCCGGAAGTTTGGTGACGGGCGACTCCAGGTTGCGCATGCGTGTCTCGGTCCCGCGGTTGCGATTGGCTTTCAGGCGTCAGAGCTAGTGTGCGCATGCGCGACTGCAAAAGGTAGGGTGCTCTGGTCAAGATGGCTGCTAAAAGTTTTGCTTCCCGCCTCAGAGGCTCCGGGCGCTTTTTGAGTGTCTTCGTGGCGGGAGGTGTGGTGGGCGCCGCGGGAGGCGGGTTCACGGCCATGCAGTTGTTCCGGAGTCAGGGCGCTGAGGCAGCGTTGGCAGCGAGGGAGCCCGACGGTAAGTCTGTAGGCCTGTTCCCTGGCCCCGGTTTTGGGTAGGATTCCTG
Source organism: Taxidea taxus jeffersonii (assembly GCA_003697995.1). Classification (NCBI taxonomy): domain Eukaryota; kingdom Metazoa; phylum Chordata; class Mammalia; order Carnivora; family Mustelidae; genus Taxidea; species Taxidea taxus. Next base: position 63,879 of record ML105661.1, on the reverse strand, counting down.
CCTTCGGCATGAATCGTAATCCTCGGTACGCGGCTTTTCTCCCTTTGCTGGCCCGAGCCGAGGGTCTCGGGTTTTCAGCCTTTCTAGTCATCCCGTCC